>CM040244.1:112869187-113084368 GCA_022545495.1 Chrysanthemum lavandulifolium
GTCTGAATTGACTCTATTTATTATTATGGTAAATTAGTGTATCAAGATGTCAATCTTAGATCTTATTTTGGTTCGATACGTCCACCTACTAGACTCACCTTTGGCTTTCGTCTCGGTAGGTGTATTATTCTACATTTTCCCAAAAGAAAATTCATTCATTTCTTTCTTCCCCATCGACCACGACGATAGAAACGACGCGAAAAATCCATACCCGGAAAGGGAAGGGCCATGGTGGGCATTTGGTAAAGTCGGCCGATCGGGTGTCTTCATTCAGCGATGGTACGTAAGAAGAACGAAACAAGTGAGAGCCCGGGGCAGCGAAAGAGTCGAGTCGATCGGGCTCGACGACCGAGAAAGCAAAACGAAATCGGATTTAGCCAAAAAGAAGCAACGCTATGGATACCATGACCGATCACCATCGATAAAGAAGAATCTTTCTAAATCACTTGGTCGGTGGGGCCTTCAAGCATCCGAAATACGTCGGGCTTGTAAATGACATAGCCCTCCTAAATGATGACTCCTTGAAAAACGAAGTTATTCAAGTTCTTTTTCTCAAAGAAGTCAAAGAAGTCCCCCTCCGACAGCCTGGCGAGTCATCCACTAAAAAGGACTGTTAGGATTTATTAAATCCAGTTATTAAAGTGTCGGTCACCTCAAGTATATGTAGTCATTAGAAAGCTCGTAGTCGTAGTTATTTAATGTTAAGTAGTATTTAGTTAAGTAACACCGTGGAGGACGGACGGGTCTTTACCCACTGTATGCCTGATCCACAGCCCGTAGGTGGCGATTTGTGTAAGATTATAAATACCCTCTACCTCCCAACGTAGAGGGTTGGAGCTCATAATAAGATTTTTCACTTTCTCTTACTAAGTTCCCAAACCTCTAACTCTTTCTCTCTCTAAAACCTAAAAGTATACGACTTGTGTGATCATGGTTTGATGTGTTTGTGAAATCCAATGTCTAACAATTGGTATCAAGAGCCATGGTTTGATCATCTCTTTTACATATCCTTGGATTTCTAGTGGTTTTATATGGTTTTTGGGTTTGAAAAAGTTTAGTGGTTTTTGCATCATTTGGATCATTTTTGTGTTAAAGTTTGAGTTTTGAGTGTACTTTTGTGTTTAGAATCATTGTAAGTGCTTGGGGTTTGATTTGGAAAGCTTGAATCACTGTGGTTGGGCTTGTTTTGGATTGAAAAGTGTGGTTTTGAAGTTTATCATCTTAGTGACTTGAGTCTCGGAGTGCTTTTCTTCGTAGCGACTTGCTTTAGTAATTTCCAGCGAGTTGCAATTTAAGTCGTAGCGACTTGATCTTAGCAACTTGTCTATTGAGACAAGCCGAAAAACAGTACAAGTTAGTGGAGGTTCCACTTCGGCTAGCGACTTGGTTGGGTTAGCGACTTGTTTCTATTATTTCTAGCGACTTGGCTTTATAGTTCTTGGCGATTTGTTCTAGTAGCGACTTGTCTACTTAGCGATTTGGTGCAGTAGCGACTTGATTCATAGCGACTTGTAAGTAGCGAGTTGTTATTTAGCGACTTGTGCTTAGCGACTTAGTTCACAGCGAGTTGTTCTTTAGCGACTTGTCTGCCTAGCGACTTCGTGACTTAGCGACTTGTCTCAAGGGTTATATCGACTTGGTAGATTGTTGTTTCTAATACGGTTTTCTCTTGATTTAGTAAAATCCCGTGAAAGAATCTATTTCCCGGTTTAATCATAGAGTTATAAAATCCCGTGAAATCTGTAAACATGTCTACCAACGTGCCTACAATCATCTCTCATGAGTGAGGACGCTCACACCGGTTCGACACTTTTCCACCCATGCTTGATGTAATCCGACTATGACTCATGGGCTCAACGAATCGATCGTATTGTCTAGGAAAGGAAAATGGAGTCAACATTCTCAAGTCAATTGATGAAGGACCTTATCGATTGAGACTACAAGAGACATAATTGACATCGTCAGCAGATGGAACAATGATCTTTGGATTGGACAAACCAAAGACATATGATGAGCTCGATGATAAGGAGAAAAGAGATTCGATCGATATCGGGGCTTCAAACATTATACTTGTGGTCTTCCTAAAGACATTTACAAGTCGATCAATCACAACACTCAAGCTAAGGCGCTTTGGGACAATGTCAAGATGCTTCTCTCGGTTCGTAACTTACCAAGGAAGACAAAGAATCACAAGCTGTATGATGAATTTGAGCATTTAAAGATGAAACCAAGAAAGTGTTTATGAATATTACGTGAGATTCCACAAGCTTGTAAATGACATGAGGAATATCAAAATGACAATGCCAAACATTCAATTTGAACTCTAAGTTTGTGAACAACATGAATCCCGAATGGCACAAATTTGTCACCTCGTGAAGCTAACCAAAGGATTGAAGAACACCAACTATGAGCAATCAGATGCCTTCCTTCTTCGTAATGAGAGACATGCTATGTTTGAACGAAGGATTCTTGAACTATTCAAATCTAAGCAGGGAGAAACTAGTTCGTCAAATGATTCAACAACCTTTTACACCAATGTTGAAATCACAAACTCATTCCTGATCCAAGTTTCAAGCAACCTGATGCCAACGCAGTCATGGAACACTTCATCAATCAACTGGCTCTTATGGTTAAACAAAACTTGACCTTCACTCCACATACTAACAGTCTTCACACTAACAATGAAATCAGGACTGCATCCAATCTACACAATCATGCTATTTTCAGAGATGGAAAGGTTATGGTGCAACCAGTTCAAGGAAGACAGTATGAACAGGGAAGAGGAGGAGTAGGTGGAGGATATGTGGGTAATCGAAATCGTGGAAGAAATGCCAATCAAGGGCAAGCTAAGCCAATCAAATGCTACAACTGTGGTGGTGAGGGACATATTGCAAGGAACTGTACATCTCCAAAACATCCACAAAATGCAGAATACTTTAGAGACAAGATGTTGCTTGTACAAGCTCAGGATAATGGAGCAGCTTTGGATGAAGAGGAGTTGTTGTTTCTTGCTGAAGGGAATGCTAAGACATATGATGCTGATGTAGATGAGCAGCCAATTCAGGAAATAGGTCACAATCATCAAAATGCCTTTCAAGTTGCGGTCGTGATGCATATGACTCGATGTCGATGATGAACCTACTGCCCAAACAATGTTCATGGCTAGCATCTCACCTATGGTCTCTCCAAAGGTCTCATCACCACAACAGGCTGGTCCATCCAAAGAATCAATCATCTCAGAGGTATTAAAACTATATGATGATGTTGATCAGCAAAAGATACATGATAAAGTGCAATCACAGGAAACTTGTGACTCAGATATTGCTAATATGGGTAATAATAATATTGTCCCATATGATCAATATGTGATCCAAAATGAGAGTGTGATTGAACCAAGTGATGTATCATCTGCAGTCAATGATGACTATGTTTTTGATGAATACACCGCATGTGCCCCTGATAATTCTGTTACCTCTGAACTGAATGCCTATAAAGAACAAGTTGCTATTTATGAACAACGTGCTAAGTTTGAGTTAACTACCCTTGAGCAGGAAATGGATGACCAAATGCGTATAATTATTAGAAAAAGTAATTTTAGAAAAGAAGTGTTAAAACAAGAGTTAAAATCCTTACAAGAAAAGCTTTCTAAAACTTTTAAGCAAAAGCAAGAGCTTCAAGAAAATGTTAAAGTGCTTAAACAAGAATTTAACGCTAAGGAATCTAAACTTTTGAATGACTTTTCTAATATAAAAACTTTGAAAAACAAGCTTGAAAATAAGTTGTACGTACAAGGGAACAACATTCAGACTACTCACATGGTCACTAAGCATAGAGTTTTAAGCGATAAGCATAGTATTCCCATTATTAAGGAACCCAACCCTGAGTATGGTAAGAAAGCAAGAGAAGCTCAGAAGGTAATCTATGATGGCTATGAAATCCTTAAGCCTAGGCAGAAACCTAGTTCTACTGAGTGTACTGAGGAAGATAAGCGAGTTAGAAGAGGTTACTAGGAAGAAATTGGATGAAAAACTTAAGAGCCCCTCATGCATAGAAAACAACATCGGTTTAAAACATCCAATTATGCTAAGGATAATTGGATTGCATTTAACAAGTTTAGACCTCGACACACCGACCCCAAACAAGTGTTCGGAAAAGGATATGGACATGAAAAAGTCGATGAGTTTGTTGAATGTAATCCCCATATAGGAGAATGGTTCCCGCCACGTGTATCCCCCAATACACCAATGCATATAGTTCCTAGATTTATTCCCACTAAGAGCAAGAGCTTAATCAACAAGATGTTATTTATCGCTTATTTGTTGATTTTGAGAAAACATGTAAGAAAAGGATCACACCCATCGGGATAATCAAGGGAAAGGGTTTTGAGCAAACTAAAGAATGCTATTTAACCGAGGTCATGCCTTTCTTTAAACAATTAAAAGGTCAATTTGAGAGTCTTAAAAAGGGGATGGATCAGATATTAAAGAAATGGAAAAGGAATTTGATGCAATGATAGTTGAGGTCAATGACTATGAGCGAGAATTAAAATATAATGAGATTGAGAGGAAGAACTTGCATACCTTAAATGAGAATCTGATTTCTGAATGTATCACTCAAGATGTGTTTTACACTGCCACAAATTTTTCAATTAATGCATCTCAATTTCATGAATTATCTGTTGCTCTGAAAGTCTCCCATGATCATGTCATTGAGCTTGAGAAAACTTGTCAGGACCGAATACTATAAGATTTATGTGGTTTTGAAGGTCGGGGTTGGTGGAAGAAGATGAAGATCTTCATCCTTTTAGTGAGAGAGAGTAGTGAGAGGGAGGAGAAAACAAATGAAATTTTATTGAATAAACACACACTAAACTTAACCAAATGTTTTTCTCACTCAAAACCTATTCTAAGATCAGACCACATTTAAGATTTAAGATCAGACCACTATATAAAGTTGTCGAAATGAGTTTTTCTCGCGCAAAACCTATTCTAACCAATTCAAAACAACTCCGAAGCTATTCTAATCCTACCATACACCTTCTTAGGGTGTCATGGGTTCCTAGACATCACCAAACATGATATGTTACAAGGGATTATTATTTGGATAATTAAAACTCATTATATGTACTAAAAACCAATAAAAGTGGTATGGATCATGGAATTCATGCATGTTTTTCTTAAATATGATGAAATGAACACATAATAAATATGAAAAATGATGATGAATATGAAATGCTTACTAGAATGATTGAAGTGTTTTTGAGTTAAAACCTTAATTAATCTTTAGGTTTTTATTTCAAAACCTTGAAATAGATTACTTCTAAGACTTGATAATCACTTGAGTCATGAAAAATTAATGTTTTCTTCTTGCTCTTGATGTTGGCCGAATATGATGAAGAAGAGGAGAGGATTTGCTAGTTTACACCTTTTATTGTGTGATATGTATGTGTTTTCTAAAAATAATATCTAGTATATTATGCATAGGTGTAGATATTTAGTAGAAAATATCAAATTGGTCACTTATTGATCAAGGTGGCCGGTCATGAGTCAAAAGGGGGGTGAGGTGTAATTTTGATGTATTAAATGTATTATTTGCAAAGTATAATGTATACATTGTAGGTATAAATTGGTATTTATTGTAGCGTTAACTAAAAATAGATTTTAACGGAACAAAATAAAATGTATTGAAGTCATAAAAATTATAAAAAATACATTCCTTACAAAAATTGAGTGAAATAATAATTATAGAATAGTATTTACGAAAACCGTCGTAATTATATAAATATAACACTTTATATACAAAATATATTGAAAACATCGGGTAAACTAATAATATAATTTTTATAGTCTTATTATGAGTACAAAAATATATCGGAATAATTTTTGAAAGTGTCAGATCAAATGTTCAAATAATGTTTACGCGATAGCGTTTATTTAATAAGAAAATAAACGTTTAATGTAAAATGCAAAACCCATGCATAAATTGATATGAAATGATGTTACTAATGATGTTTAGACTAAATCTAGTCTATATGAAATGTCCTGAAATTAAGAGTTGTCACACAAAGAGACCTTGAGATCCAAGCCCACTAATAAGTGGGTCACGAAGAGAAACTAATTCAGTTTACTACTTGTGCAGAGACATGCCAGGGAACCTATTTGGCATCTAGACAGTGGATGCTCAAGAAGCATGACTGGTGTGAAGGAATATCTGCACAAGTATGTAAAGGAACCAGGGCCCAAGGTAGTATTTGGTGATAACTCATCATGTCCCAATCAAGGTTATGGTTCAAGAACCGCAATGGAATAGTTTTCTAGAATAGCCTATGTCAACGGTCTCAAATACAATCTCATCGATTGTCACCAATTATGTGATGCTAAATACATTGTACAATTCAATGATAAACAAGGTACCATTTTCAATGCCAACAAGGAAGTTGTGTTGATAGCTCCTAGGAGAGATGATGTTTATGTGCTAGACATGTCAACACTCTCCCAAGATGGAATGTGTCTCTTTGCTAAAGCCACTGAAAATATCAATTGGCTGTGGCATAAGAGACTCTCACACTTAAACTTCAAAAACCTCAACAACTTGGCAAAACAAAACAAGGTCCTTGGCTTACCATCATTGGTTTTGGAAAAGACAAACCATGCTCGCCTGTGAAAAGGGTAAACACCACGAGCATCATTCAAAACCAAACAAAATTTCTCCATCAAAGCGCCTTCACCTCCTGCACATAGATCTCTTTGGACCCGCTGGTCCCGGATCAATCCAAGATGAGAAGTATACACTTGTCATTGTTGATGAGTTCCCAAGATACACTTGGGTATACTTTCTTTCCAAGAAGAGTCAGCGGTGATACAATAATGTCATTCATCGTGAAGATTGAAAACCGTAATGACATTATCATAAATGCATCGAATCGACAATGGTACTTAGTTCGAAATCAAGAGCTTGAGAGTTTCGTGATGAAAGGGAATTTCTCAAAATTTCTCATCCCCATACACCCCGAACAAAATGGGGTTCTTGAAAGGAAAAAGTAACTCTCATTGAGGTCATAGAACTATGTTAAATGGCTCACCCTCTCAAAGCATTTACGGATGAAGCGATCAAAGCGCCTGTTACACTCAAAACAGTCAATCGTTGTCAAAAGACATAATAAAACCCCATATGAGATCTTCAAAGGAAGACTTCCCGACATCGCCTATTTTCATGTGTTTGGATGTCCTGTGTTCATTCACAACCACAAGGATCATCTAGGCAAGTTTGATGCAAAAGTCGATGATGGATACTTTTAGGCTACTCACCGATCTCTAAAGCCTTCGTGGTTTTTAACACAAGGAGACAACAAGTTGAGGAAACCTTTCATGTCACCTTTGATGAAAGTGTTTGAAAGCATCGGGTTTACCAACACCTCGATGGAGGAAATAGGAATTGATAACTCATCAAGATATCCTCCCGATGAGTACAACATCGAACTCAATTCCTCATATCAAGTCGATGTCGACATCTCATATTATGTCTTACCTCACAACCTACCCTAACCAACCATCAATGAGTTCATTGATAATCGATCTGTTCTCTTGGGATAAGTAATGATGATCCAAATGATCGGGAACCTCAGAACTCACGATCCTCAACTCGATCAAGACATCTCTACAGATGTTCTAAATGATTCTGGCCCTTGCACCGAACTCACATCCGAACTCCCAGTGACATCTTCAAGCTCATATCCCGCACCACAAAGTAAGTCGACAAGATCTCGTGACATTGAGCTTGTAAACATCATTGGTGAACCCACTAAGGGCATGCTTACTAGAAGCATGGTCGCCGATCTAACTGCAGCTTGACCAATGAATGTCTATATCGGATTACCTATCGACATAGAACCCAAAAGTGTCATCAAGCTCTAAAATACCCAAGCCGGGTTTAGGCTATGCTAGAAGAATTGCAACAGCTTGATAAAACAAGGTCATGACCTTGATCAAATGTCCTCGGGATGTAGTAGTCATAGGAATGAAGTGGGTTTTCAAAACAAAAGCGATGAAAACGGCACCGCATTAAAAACAAAGCCGACTTGTAGCCAAAGGTTACAACAACAAGAAGGCATTGACTATGATGAGACATTTTCTCCTGTTGCAAGAATGGAAGCTATTAGGATCTTCCTTGCATATGCAACATACATGAACTTGTGGTCTACCAAATGGATGTTAAAAGTGCATTCTTAAATGGTGATCTCAAGGAAGATGTGTATGTTCAAGAACCTCCGTGCTTTGAGAGTAGTGAATTCCACGACTATGTCTCCAGAACTTGACAAAGTCCTTTATGGACTTAAACAAGCTCCTGTGGCATGGTATGAAACTCTCTCGGCCTTCCCGATACAAAACAAGTTTGTCGAGGAAAGATAGATAACACATCGTTTGTCTATAGAACCCAACAGATGTGATACTAGTCCAAGTCTATGTTGATGATATCATCTTTGGCTCAACAAACAGTTTGAAAAGCTAATGACAAAGAAGTTTGAAATGAGCATGATGGGGAACTTACTTACTTTCTTGGACTACAAATCGTGCAAACCGATAAAGGAATATCCATCACCAAGAGAAATACACCGAAAATATCTTGAAGAAATATGAGATATTTGACTATGCCTCGATGAAGACACCAATGGTCCCACCTAACAACCTTGGACCCGATCTCACCGGCAAATTAGTCAATCAAACTCATTTCGAGAGGATTGTTGGCTCACCGATGTATCTAACGCTACTGCACTGGACATACAATTTTCATCTGCTTAATAGCAAGATATCACCAATCCCAAAGAATCTCACCTCACTACAGCCCAAAAGAATACTCGGTATCAAGGGAACCCCAAGCCTTGGACTCTATTATCCAAAATGCTCGGGGTTTGATCTCAAAGGTTACTCGATTACGATTATCTTGGTCAGTAACATGGACGTAAAAGTACCTCGTGGTCCCGCAATTTCTTGGAGGAAAACGGTTTGTTGGAGTGCAAAGAAGCAACGATAGGTGGCTATGTCCTCACCGAAGTCGAATATGTAGTCAGCAGGATGTTGTGCCAATGTATTATGGATGAAAAGTCAACTCGGTGACTATGACATCCATTACAAAATGGTGCCCATCTTCTCGTGATAACACTAGTGCAATTGCAATCTCCAACAACCCCATCATCAACCAAAGAACCAAACACATTGATATCGATATCACTTCATCGGGGATCACATAATGAAAGGAGACATAGAACTTCATTTCATCCCTATTGAATACCAACCGGTGATATCTTTACAAACCCTTGGATGAACCTACCTTCGTGAGACCGAAAGTCGAATTGGGAATGCTTGACATTGAAAGTCAAGTATCCGAAAACCAATCTCGAGAAGTTCTCTCAAATGGTTCATCCTCCCCAACAACCAAAATAAACCTCTCACCGAATGAGTAAGACTCATTCGGGGTCCTGACACTTGACAAAGAGCATTGAATGAGTAACTAAATGATCCAAGTATCGCTTACTTTAATGTCCTAGGTTGGTAACTATGCCAATTCAATAAAGGAATATATGTCTCTTTGTCTTACTATCATCCCACTTGGCATTTAATGCCTCTCACAAAATATCAAATTGATATTTTATCTCGCAAAAGTGCACTTTACCGCATCGCAATCTGCTCCCTTGAAAACGGATTTTATCTTGCGGGTAATGGAGTGGTAGCATTAAATGTGGAAATTCAAACGTCTTTCAAAACCGCTCTTAATATTCCCATTTGTGCACAAAACACCCTCTTATCACTCTATAAATACCTCTTCCAACACAAACAAACACACACAAATCTTTTCGCAACTAAACTCACAAAATCATTTCAAAAATTCAAAAACATTTGTGTGTGCTCAAAACTCTTAAAACCTCTTTTGGAAAACCCTTCTTGTAAACATTTACAAAAGTTTTTCATCACATACTCAAGAGATCTAAACACTTTGATTGTTCTAGTCAAAACATTTAAAAAAAAAAAACTAAAATCTTCGTTAATGGAAATGGCTAGAACACAATCTCTTGCTTTGCTTCTCGATGGGTGGGGATCTTACTAATGTTGAATTCAAAACAAATAATGTCATCGGAAATTTTGAATATCCCGAAAATGTCCCAACCTATAAAGACATTATAAAATTTTTATTCAACGCCCACTTAAACGGCCTTTGTAAATGTCCTCAAGAGGTGTACCCAAACTACCTCGGGGAGTTTTGGGCTCTTGCTAGAGCCTTTGACCCGACACCTTCCATCGATGAGAATAACCTTAGACCTCTCGTGAGTATCTCATCGTTCGGTCTAAATGGGGACACAATACACCTGGATTACAAAACGTTTTGCACTACAATGGGTTAGATTACAACAAAGGCACTTATGTCGCCCATCCCGAACCCTCCACGTTGAAGGATGGATTAAAACAAATTGTTTTAGATCCAAATTTTTGGACAAGACCCCGATCACTAAAAGCTCATTCCCGTGGCTTGGAGGATCCTCTTCACTTTTGTGATTTAGGTCCTCGTGGGAACCACTCATCCACCGAACAAGTTAACTCTATTCGCTTGATGATGGCATACCGCTTGATGAATGGGGTCACCGTCGATATAGGGAGATCATTTATAGTGATCTCGTAACGAAGCTCTGAGCAAAACTAGGACGGCACGCGTTTCGTATCCTAGGTTTGTCTCTTGTGCTCGCAATCGTTCTCGGGTTCAAATTATACTCGGGATGAAAAATTTGAAATTTACCGGCATCCCGAGCCCATCAAATTTTCAAAGGACCCATCCTCGTCACTCCCATTGAATTGACGCCCACATAATTGTCAGAACAATAAAAGTGGATTAGTGTCTCCAAACCCCGCTCCTAAAAGAAAAGGGAAGTCTCGGTGGGACTAAGACTAAACCAAAGTCTCGGGGCCACGAGGCTTCGTGAACACAACCTAAGAGGCACAAAAGCCCTTGACCAAAAAGACACCCACCGACTGTGCAACAACCACCCCAAAGGACAACGAAGGACACCGATACATCACGATCGGTGCCCTTGGTCACACCTACTACTCCCAAGATCCGGAGGGACAAATACAACCACTGGTAGGGGCGCCTTCCACAACGCCCAGTGATGACATTAGCAAAACCAAGCCTTTTTCTCGAGGGCACACCGATCTCTCCCAAAGACTCGTAGGAATCGAACAACCCGGATAGGGATACAACTATCACCGACTCGCTAAAGGCATCGAAACGCCCACCGTGTCTCGGGGTCACTGGGGACAAAGACTCGGAGGAAAGGAAAACCCGCCGATACGGAACCCACAACCAATCCTCGACTCCGTGAAGACACTGGAAACGCCCACCGAGTGTCCGAGGGGTCAACGAGGACAAAGACTCGTAGGAAACATACCACCACGATATGGAACCCATCACCAACCCCTAGTTAATCATTGTCGATGTCACCGGGATATTATTCTCGAAGATGAACTTGCCGAGACCGATGATGAAATCTTATCACCGGAGAAGAAATGGACGCCGAGGTTCAAGTCAACAAGAGCCTCACCGATCCACAGGAGCATACTAAATCACCAACAAGCTCGAAATGATGACTCTCTTCATCCACCGATGAATTTGAAAGATTTGATAATGTTCTCCCACTCACCGAAAGACAACTAGTTCGGTGGACAACTAAAGCTTCAAGAAGGTTATATTCGGGGTCATCGACACACCGTGGGAGCAACACACCGAGGCTCTGCGAGTTATGCCGATCTAAAGGTCAAGTACATGGCTTTGATGAAAATGTTCATGAGCATAGGGATCGATGTATGACAACATTCACCGATCGGATGAAAACATGGCTAAATTCCTCGTGAATCTTGAGGTGTAGGTACCACAATAGATGAAATCGTGGAGTTTGTCAAAGAAGACCCAACACTCAACTCTAAAGTGCCGGAGGCTACTAAGGAGCACTTGAAACAATCCTCAAACCTCACCGAATCGCTCAATATGCTCAACTCGCCAATGTTCGGGGTCTTCCATCCTCGACCCGCCTCTCTTCACAATACATTGGACTCTCTAAATACGCAGTGGCTACCTTAGCTCAGCATCCTCTTCTCGGCCCGGAATCTTAGGCCCGTAATGACCGCCATGGAGGTTTCTCGGCTAATTTGGAAACTAAAGTCACCGGTATTCAATCGACACTTGCAGACATCAAGGCTATGATCTCCGAAATTTATCAGCCTTCAGGGTCAAGCCGCTCACCCTCTTCCGCACCACTCCAACTCTTGCCCTCACCGAGGCTCCGCAACATTGAGGGGAGAATATTGTCAAGAAACTCCTCTCACACCGAGGGGATCCAACACCAACAGATGTCGGTGGCTCAAATCTCATCATCCCCACCCGCCTCAAAGAACACCTATCTCATCAATCCCACCAACTACATCATCAACAACAACACCGACAAGAATCACCCAATAACAACAACACCACCACCCTCGGTAGCAACTTCATCTTCCTCGTGCCAGACAAAGGAAAAGGAAAATGGCAACTTCGAGCACGAGAAGATTCCTATAAAATCGGGCGACATCGAGTACTGCTAACACCACAACAAATGAGTAAACATCTTGCTAAATAGGAAAGAAGATTGAAACTAGTCAAGAAGAGAAAAGAACAGAGAAGCACCGCAAAGGTTGTCGCCAAGAAGCGAAAACATAGGACTTAATCCAAGCAAGCTTCAAAATGGTCAGCAGACAAAAGTTCAAGGAAGCTCAGTCGCTCGGATGATCGCTATGAGAAAACAGTTGGAAGAAAAGAAGAAGAAAATCAAGCTCTCGTGCAAAGCGTAATTGAGGAGTACAATCGACAATGACAAGTCAAGGCTTCTCTGAAAAGATCACGATGTCGAATCATCCCTAATACCAAACCTCGGCCATGAACGCTCTGAGAGGGATGATAAAGGCACTTTGAAGTTCATGATCCTCTAAAATTCACCGACTTGGGATCACCGAACTTGATGAACTTGGTCCTATTATTGAAAAGAAGAAAAATGCGGTGGTTAAGGACCGATGAAAATGCTCGAGAAAAGATATGAAAGATCGAGATTGTCCAAGACAACTGGGAATTGGGCCGCTTTAATCGCACCTCAAGAAGCTCAACCACGGTCATCGATCGGCAAAAGAAAGAGAGTTGAGTTCCAACTCGAAATCAAAGTGCACGGATTAGAATGCAACAGGAGCTGCTGAAGGTGTGAAATTGTGAACTTTCTAGTGATTGAGAAGCACGAAGAGGGCTATTCCACATTGATGTCTATGGAAACCACGCTTTCAAGGTGGAGTGACATTGATCACCGGTGTAGCCGCAATGCCGAGCTACATACTAGTGGCCTCTCAAATCCAAACCCCAAAGAAACATCGAGTTCGCCAAGACATGAATGTCAAGATAAGAGAGCACCCGACAAAGAAACACTCCTAAAAAGAAGCCTAAGGTTGAAGCAATCGGGATCCATCTCAACCGACATCATTTTGATTTATCTTTTGTACTAGTGATAGGAACCTTTTGTAATTTGATCAATAAATGATGTATGCTTTGTTAAAATACTCGGTGTTCCTTATTGTATTCAAGAGTACATTCGATGTAAGAAGAAGCCTCTTGCTCACTTACACTGATCAACCACTTAGGCTATTTGTATATCCAAATAGGGGAGACTGTTGGTTCTAAATACCCAAACCCCTTAATCTAGGATTTGAATAGAAAATAGCCCAAGTGTTTAATCCCTTAAACACAAACAGTCACCGAGTGCATAGTCTCTCGGTGAGTCGCCTTCAGAAACTTCGGATGAGGCGAAGAAGAAGTCTCTCCACTCGATGAGGCGGAACTTAAAGGGTGAAGACCGAGTCAAGAAGAAGTTGATGGATTCAGTGAGTAATGACAATAACTCACCAATCCCTAAGATTCCTCTCCAACTTCTTACACTTAAGACAAACCAAGTAGAAGGATGTAAGAAAGAAAGAGCGGGACAAAGCGGAAAAGGTTGAATCGAGATAAGACGAAGTCCTTATCAACCAAAGTCAACTTTCCCGAATGGCAAAGATCGTGCTCGGTGTCATCACCGAACCTAGGAAAGTATTCTTGTCTCATACTTAGAATAGTCTTTAGAATGCAGACAAAATACATCAAGATTTTGTCTTCTATATGATGTCGGTTGTCACTTAGGAAAGAGTCAAATATCATACATGTATAAATAGCATAAGAGATGGAGTGAAAAGGTTAAGCTTGTGAATTGTAAAAACACACATACACGCAAGCCATCTTTTCACTCTTCCAAATATAACTTAGTTCCTGAGATAGCTCAGTGAGCTCTAAGAGTTGTGCTCAGACTTAGCCTGAGCTTAGAGAAGAGTCACCCAACTTTGTCATTTCAATCCCAAGTACTATTCCGCAATTACTTGGGTAACGTATTCTTTGTTGATTTATTTCTAATTAGAATATGATGTTGAAAATTACTTGTGTGCTTTTCTTATGTTAATTTCAGTCATAGTTCACTATTAACTTATTTTATAAACTTAAGCTGTTTTAAACGATAGTGAACGGGGAACAACACATTCCTTGACCTAAACCTAATATCACTTCACTCTTACCCAGTCACCACAAACACTTCTCACACCTACAAAAAAAAACGTATCACTTTTCTCCTGAATCTACTCTTAAACATAGATCACATCTCCAAACCAAATAAACTCAATCAAAACCTTACACTACCTATATATTCGTTTCATTTTCTGCTCCAACAGTATCAAGAAAGTAATATAGTTGCTTCAAGATCCATTGTTGGGTCTCGGGTAGGTAATAATGAATGGTTTGTGATTTTGTTTTTATTATATGAACGAATTAAAGGGATGAAATAACATACTTGTTATTTTCATTACTTTCATATTCGGATATTAACAAGAAGCGCCGCCTTCAAAAACGATCAGTGATGATAACGGATTCAATGGAAACAATCTATAAGATTGCAACAGAAATGAGTCCGAATCTGAGATATTGATATGTTTTTCTTCGTTGTTTGAGAGGTGGGGAGTGACATGTGAGGGTATATTGAAGTGAGTCTAGATGTAGGATAAGTTGGTTTCAAACTGATGATGTAGATGGTAGCTAAGGTCGAGAGTGGATAATTTGGTTTTGGTAAATGGTATTTTGTTGTGGTCAGGTCTAGCGCATAACCTCCATTTTCTGATCTTAAGCGTAAAAAATTTTTTACGCGTAACTTTTTCATAGCTCGAACCTTATGCGTAAACTTTCTGGTCTTAACCTTATGCGTAGCCTTACGCGTAACGTTATGCTTATGCGTAAGCATACGCGTAAACATATGTGTAGGCCATAGGCGTAAGCCAAGGCTTAGCGTGGCGCATACGCGTAACTTTTTCTACGTAGAACTTCACACTCGCGTAACTCCACTGTAGATTCTTCTTACGCGTAAGTTTAGGGTTTTGACCCTTTGACCACTTTTTCCGACGAGATTTCCGACTGAAAAATCTGACCATCTTCATAAAATACCCAAAAAAGCATAAAACTGCTTCTGTTTTTGCCAGTTTGACCACGAGAAGATGACGGTTGACCACATATGTTTCACGGATATTTGGTACAAAAAAGACATAAAGGTAACTGTTTGGACAGAATATACCCAAGACAAATATACAAGAAAGATTGTGACTTTTTGTGATACCAAGGATAAGGATACAAAAAACAATATGTTAAACTGTTTTACCCACAATATTCGGAAAAAAAAATTCCGACCCACAGAAATACGCACAAAAACAGTAAAACACTGTATAAAACCAACATAAATCAACAAACAACAACCTTGGCTCGTTATACAAATTGTCAGGACCGAATACTATAAGATTTATGTGGTTTTGGAGGTCGGGGTTGGTGGAAGAAGATGAAGATCTTCATCCTTTTAGTGAGAGAGAGTAGTGAGAGGGAGGAGAAAACAAATGAACTTTTATTGAATAAACACACACTAAACTTAACCAAATGCTTCACCTCACCCCTCATGGAGAGTCATGAGGGGTATATATAGGCCCTATCTTTGCCACTTAAACGATACTAGTCCCTAAGGGCAAAGTATACTACGCGTCTAGTCCAATTCACGTAAGTGACGTTATCTTTATAAAAAGCGAGGCTAACAAAACTAACTCTAAATTGCATAATAAAGTTGAACAGGATGATCATGATAACCCGGTGAAACAGTTTTCAAAATTGGAAGTGGAGCATCTTGCTTTGCAATTAAAATATCAACATCTAAAAGAAAATGTTAAAACCTCAAATATTAAGACATCCTTGGATGCTCCTGAATTTGATGCAGTTTTTGAAATTAGCAAACGTGATGAACAGATTCGAGCTCATTGTAACACGATCCGAAAATTGAGAACCCAAATTTCACAATTAAAGGGTGAAAAGAACAATGTGACTGGCTCCCAAATTCCTCCTCCTTTAGATTCTCAGTATTCTCAAACTTTTCATCTTCAAAACTTAGTTAATATTTTACAAAAGGAAAATGAGAGTGTTTTAGAAGAAAATGAAAAAGTTAAACAACACTTTAAAAAGTTATATGATTCAATGAAAGTTACTCGTGATAAGAACAACGAAAAAATAACGTCTTTACAAAAAGAAATTGAGAATCTGAAGAGTCAGGAAAAAGGGAAAAGGCCACTTATCTTTAATGAGAATGTTAAATTGAAGTCATCTACGATCGCAAATATATCGTATTCATTAAATACATTCCTCCTCATCTAAGGAATAACAAATTTTTATTTCATAACTATTTTGCTCGCCTTAAGGATAGTCTTGAATGTCTCTGAGAGATTGTAGAAGAGGATTTCATAAATAAACCACTTGATAGAGAAATTAGGTTTGCTTGCATTCAGGCCAAACGATCTCAAGAGTTGTTAGCATGTTTAATAGCAACATGTCCTAAATCCTTTGGTGCGAAAGGCAAAGCTGTGATACCTTGCTCGATGCCTAGTGATAAGTATGCAACTCATTCTATGCCCAAGATAAGCAAGTAAACTCTAGAGTGCCTTCAAATAGTTCGGATCCTCGCACTTCTAGTTCAGAATGCAAAAGTAGCAAAACCAACTAATTTTCCAATTCCCTCTACAGAGTAAGAAGTAACACCAAAGCAAGCGGGTCAAAGCCTCAAGGCAACACAAAGAATGATAGGACCTTGCATGCTAGGAATGTTCAAGAAGAGAGTAGAAGATCACCTTAGGGAGAATTTGAATAAAGCGAATCGTGTTGATTCTAGTGTTAGCTCTAAGCGTACTTTAATTAATGCGACTTACGCTACTTTTGCCAAAACATGTAATGATGATTGCGTGGTTTCACATAATCTTGAATGTGGTGTGAATGATTTGATTAATCTTGTTAAATGCCCCGTTAAGATAATTAATGCAAAAATCAAAGTCGAGAAGGCTAGAAAGCAATGGCGGAAGAAGGTTAGAAAACATTGGAAACCCACAGAAGGAAATTTAGTAACATAGGTTATCAGTGGATACCTACTGGCCGCAAATTCAATCATAATGAGATGTGCACTAAATTATCTAGATCAATGCCCATTAGGAAATGGATGCCTACTGGTAGAACTATTCCCTTAAGAAGTGAACATACTTTGAATAGGTCTAATACGGACACTAGCACTGCATCTATCCTTGATGATTCCATTGTTTCCACTTCTGATGTGGGTGTTCCAATCAATGTTACTAACCAAATGGAGCCCATTCTTGCATGGGGATCCCAATTATCCAGTTATCCATTCTTGTCTGTGTTCAACTGCAGATCGTTCAAATCGCTTACGTGGTACCGGACTCGTGTTGTTCCAAGCATATGACCGGAGACCGGTCATGCTCATGAACTTCGTGAGTAAATTCATCGGGATTGTTAGATTCAGCAACGATCATTTCGGTGCAATTATGGGTTATGCAGACTATGTTGTTGGTAAAAGTGTAATCTCCAGGGTATATTATGTTGAAGGTCTTTGTCATAACTTGTTCTCTGTTGGTCAATTCTGTGATTCCGATCTTGAAGTGGCTTTTAGAAAACATACTTGTTTCGTTATAGAACTTGATGGTGTGGAATTGTTAAGAGGAACTCGTGGTTCTAATCTATACACCATCTCTATCGAAGACATGATGAAGTCTTCTCCAATCTGCTTGTTGTTAAAGGCTTCGAAAACAAATTCATGGTTATGGCATGGTCGTCTCAATCACTTGAACTTCGACACCATTAACAATCTTTCCAGAAAGGACCTAGTAAGAGGCTTACCCATATTAAAGTATGAAAAGGATCATCTTTGTTCAGCATGCCAATTGGGAAAAAGCAAGAAATATGCCTACAAACCCAAACCCACAAATTTTGTTATAGAAGTTCTACATACCATTCACAAGGATTTATGTGGACCGATGAGAGTGCAAACTATTAATGGCAACAAATATGTGTTAGTTGTGGTTGATGACTACTCCCGATTCACTTGGGTTAAGTTCTTGAGGACAAAGGATGAAACTCCAGATGTCATCATTAAACTCATTAAACAGCTGCAGGTTTGACTTAACAAGACTGTCAGAATCGTCCAAACTGACAATGGAACTGAGTTTGTTAATAGAGAACTCAGTGAATTTTATGAAAGTATTGGAATCAGTCCTCAAAGAAGTGTTCCACGAACTCCTCAACAGAACGGTGTAGTTGAAAGACGAAATCGAACTCTAGTGGAAGCCGCAAGAACAATGCTGATTTACTTAAAGGTTTCAACATTTCTATGGGCTGAAGCCATTGCCACT
The DNA here is from genome assembly GCA_022545495.1 of Chrysanthemum lavandulifolium. NCBI lineage: Eukaryota > Viridiplantae > Streptophyta > Magnoliopsida > Asterales > Asteraceae > Chrysanthemum > Chrysanthemum lavandulifolium. The sequence continues at coordinate 112,888,045 of CM040244.1, forward strand.
GCATGCTACACTCAAAATCGGTCCCTAATTCACACAACTCATGGAAAAATTTTGTATGAACTTGTCCACAATGGAAAACCTGATCTATCATACCTTCGTGTGTTTGGTGCATTATGTTACCCAACTAATGAGGGTCAAGATTTAGGCAAATTGAAAGCTAAAGCAGACATTGGAGTATTTGTAGGATATGCACCAAACAGAAAAGGATACCGAATCTACAACAAGAAAACTCGAAATATCATGAGCTGACCGGTCAAATGGCTCCTGGACAATCTAGTTCTGGACTCGCATTTCTAAATAGTCCCATTAGTTCTTCTCTTGTACCAAACTCCTCACCAGCAACTCCATATGTACCCTCTTCAGAAGATGAATTGAAGAAACTGTTTGATCCAATGTTTGATGAACACTATGAGCCAATTGCTAATGATCTGTCAAATCCATCAATAGAGGCTGCTCCTATGCCTGTCAATGAAGTTAACCCTTCAGTTTCTATGTCACTAAGTCAAGAAGCGCCTTCTGGCGATCACTCGGTCTCATCATCAATGCCTCAATCATCAAGCGTACACAATGGAAATGTTGATGCGATTCTGAGATGATGAAAATCCTTTTGCTCCTCTAGAAGATGAACCCTTTGAAAACATATTTGCTCCCGAATCATCATCCGAACCATCGTCATCGAGAAATCGACTGCTATACATTCCTCAACAACAACCACATGAGCACCTTATAAAATGGACACATGATCACCCATTGGACAACATCATTGGAAACCCTTCTCGTCCGATCCACATCGCCAACAACTTGCAACCGATGCCTTATGGTGCTTCTTCAACTCGTACTCTCTAAGATCGAACCAAAAGACGTTAAAACCGCTATGAATGAAGACAATTGGTTCAATGCCATGCAAGAAGAACTTCATGAGTTTGATCGACTAGATGTATGGGAATTAGTACCGCTCCCGATCGTACTATGATCATTGCACTAAAGTGGATCTTCAAAGTAAAACTTGATGAGCATGGTGATGTTTTAAAGAACAAGGCTCGATTGGTTGCAAAAGGATATCGTCAAGAGGAGGGTATTGACTTTGAAGAATCATTTGCTCCAGCTTGCTCGTATCGAGGTAATCGTAATCTTCTTGGCTAATGCTGCAAGTAAGAACATGGTAGTCTGTCGATGGATGTAAAGACGGATTTTCTTAACGGAGATCTTAAAGAAGTCGATACGCCGCCCAACCCAAGGCTTTGTGAATCCGAGCATCCTTCTCACGCCTATCGTTTGAAGAAGGCTCTTTACGGTTTGAAGCAAGCTCCAAGGGCATGGTATGATACGCTATCAAAGTTTCTTCTATCTACCGGATTCACCAAAGGAGCAGCTTGATCCGACATTGTTCACCGTAAAATCAGAAAACATTTAATTCACGCTCAAATCTATGTTGATGATATTATTTTTGCCTCGATCGACCCCAATGAATGTGATTGTTTTCAAATGAAATGGGTTCCAAATTTCAAATGTCAATGATAGGACAAATGTCATTTTCTTGGGATTACAAATTTCATAAAGTCCGGAGGCATTTTATAAATCAATCTATATATGCAAATGAGATTTTAAAAAATTTGGATTTGATTCTTGTGACCTGTTGACACTCCCATGATAGAGCGTACTAAATCGGATGAGGACCACTCGGGGATCATGGTAGACCAAACGAAATATCATAGTATGATTGATCCTCGATGTACCTCACACGATGAGACCGTACATTATGTTCGCTGTTTGCATGTGTGCTAGATATCGAGCTAAGCCTACCAAAATCAACCTTGAAGCGGTTAAATGGGTCTTCGGTATCTCCAAGGAACCATCAATATGGGAATTTGGTGCCAAGGACACCAAGATGTCACTAACGACCTATGCGAGATGCCGATCATGCAGGATGTCAAGATACACATCGAAGTACGTCTGGAGGTGCTCAGTTTTTGGGTGATAAGCTTGTAAGCTGGTCGTCAAAGAAACGAATGAGTACTTCTATATCCTCTACAGAGGCTGAATATATAGCTATGTTATCTTGTTGTGCTCAAATCCTATGGATGAGATCTCAATTATCTGACTATGGCTTTGAATTCAACAAAATCCCTCTATACTGTGATAATAAAAGTGCTATTGCTCTCTCCTGCAGCAACGTTCAACACTCAAGAGCAAAGCATATCGACATTCGACATCATTTCATCAGGGAACAAGTGGAGAACGGTGTGGTGGAACTTTATTTTGTGAGGACTGAATACCAATTAGCAGACATCTTCACCAAAGCTCTTCCTAGAGAACGTTTTGAGTTTATCCTTCCACGACTTGGTCTAAAGAGTCTACAACCGGAAACACTCAAACGTCTTCAAGAGGAAGACGAGGAGTAAAGGTATTTCTTCATCCATCTCTTGTAAATATTTATTCGAAAAGCAAAATATAAAATTACAAAATTACAAAACCTACAAAAAGCTAATAGAAAAATATAAAACTTTCAAAAATCCATAAAAATTTGAAAATCTTTAAAAAAAAAAAAAAATTATTGTCATTTTGTCATATTTTTCTCGATTCGATAATACCTACGGTCTTTGTGCAGTAACCCGTTTTTCAAAGAAAGTTCAGAGCCATGCTTTATCTTAAATCTTCAAATCTCATGCTCTGATTCTAAAAATAAATGTTTGTCGTTAAAAAGCCAAATGTTTCCTTTCAAATATTTTTCCTTCAAATGATTCTTCCGAAAAATATTTGTCATCTAATGAAAACAAAATTGCTTTGAAAATACTTCGGACTCTATTTTTTTAAAATCATCCGGGCTTTTCATTTGTCAAAATCTCTATCCTTCAATCAACAACATATGTCATTGATTGAGGGGGAGAATGATTTCAATCAAAAAGAGTATTTTTCAAATCGAGAAAGGTCTACTCTTGAATAATCAAAAAGCACAATGTTTTACAATATTGTATACAATTGATACAAGACCTTTTTTATAATTTTGTTTTCAAAAGATACTCAAGCATGTTTAATCTCTGGAGTCTAAAGTCTCAAACATGATCCTTATCGGTTAAATGTTTCTCATAATCAAGTCACATCTCCCCACAAAAGCTTTCAAAATCAATTTAAATCTACAGAGATCACAAATCTCAAATGATTTGAAAATTGTGATTGGGGGAGAATTTATGATTTAAATTGGATTTAAACTGATGATTCGATAAATGGTTTCACAAGTGTTTAGCAAGCTTTCCTCCCCACATGTGCCAAACGATTTCAAATTTTCCATGCACATGTTGAGGGGGAGCATCTTTTTTAAAAACCACAAAGAATTGAAACGTGATTGATTTGTCTCTAAGTGCGGGTTCCTTCTAATATTTGCAAACGATTTCAAATACATGATGCACATGTTGAGGGGAGCTCTTTTCTAAAAATATCAAAAACAATTCAGTACAAAATGCTTTGATAATATATCACAAGTATCCGGATTGATTTTCAAATGGTTTTCAATTGGTTCCAATGGCGTATGAACAATACTAAATAGACCGACCAAATTTACTTTATGTATGGTGTTATAAGGATGATAAAGTTAGGTATTAGTTCCCATGATCCGCCGTAACCGGAGGGATCTACCGAGGACAATCCACTAGATAGTGTAGAAGTCCTTAGGTATGATGAAAAAAGGAGAAAAGTGAGATATGGGAAGAGTGCGGATCGAGAAAGAGCTAGTACTAGAATAAACCTAACAAGGTTCTAGTTATGAAGTCTCGGTAAGCAATGAAGGGTTAAAGAATGAAAAGAAATGAAACGAGAAAAGGGTGAAAAGAAATAGCCTCCAATAATTCAACCTTAGGCGTAAACCGGGTTCAATACATATGCTACCGGTAGTTACTAAGGTAACACTGGTATTGAAGACAAGACGTCATGGACCCAAAGGACGACCGCACTAAACTTCCCAAGCTACTCAAGTTCCTCTTAAAAGGACTTGTTTCATTCTCACGGGGAACCTACATAATCTATCGACTTTCTCTTAGAGATTATTGATATTGAAGAAGGAGACCCTCTCCCTAGTCTCCAGCATAGGAACCAAATGTGCACGATTGAGTCTAGAGCCACGAGATTATCAAATAAATCTCTTTAGGACACTGTCAATGAAGACTCTCTATTTCACACAATGTGGAAAGAGAGATTATATCTTATGAGTCCTACACATTATCCTTGAGGTATTGCCAGAACATCTGAGTGATATGCAAACATATTCACAATGAAAATGGAAAGCCTTCTAGAGCCAAGATCAAACAAGTTCTTGGTAGGTGGCATGTGAGATCTATCCAATAGATCAACCATGTGACAACTGAACATAAACAATGGGGTGATTCAAACTTATGAATCAATCCTGGTTCAGGTTATGGATTGACGGATACCTTTGAAAAAACCGGTCGTTGTGCTTAAAAATTCTTTTCTTTAGCACATCGACTGTGTACTAATATTTCAAATATAAAAGGTGATTATGATTGATAATTGATTTTTCTCAAAAACTCTCGTTGTATTACAAAAACACTTTATTGAGCAGTACTCGATTGTTATTCAAATATCTTTTCATCAATCAGTGAATCTCAAATTCACTGGTTTACTCACTCTGTGTTGTCTTCTTTGAGATGTTCCGGTTTGAGAACGGCTAGAGCAGCTGCGAAACCCCGTCAAGGAAATTCTTCGAATTATACCGATCACAAAAGATTTGTATCGATCAACGGGAACCGTGGGCGTGTACCTCAATTCAATGAAAGTGATCAAAGACACTTTCGTGCGCTTTATTGATAATCGCTGTATGCGGTACACCCGACGCTTGCACCGATCGAATGGAGAGATCAATCCATAGCCGCATGCTCACACAACACATTCATTTCTAAAGAAATCATGATGAAGTGCATCAACAACTCGATATTTTTACTCCATGCTTCGCTATCACTGCAAAATATCATGAACCAACTAAAGCTTCCGCTACTCTGATAAGAAGAAATCATGATCCAGAATGTGAGCATGTCGGTCCTAAATGTCACAACATCACATAATACCAACACTACAAAGGAAGAGTCAGAGATTTATGGTAGTTGATGATCTCAAAGTTGGCTCAACACTCATTATCACGTGGATCAGTTAAAGACCTCCACTTGGATTATCCGAACATGCAAAAATGAAGAATAAAAGACTACGATCTACTGAGCAAAGAACAGGAACAAGAATCCAAGAACAATCTTAATGTAATGTCTGTTTGTATTCAATGTAATTTGAGGTGACCTCCCTTAGGGGGAGATTGTTAGGATTTAGTAAATCCAGTTATTAAAGTGTCGGTCACCTCAAGTATATGTAATCAACAGAAAGCTCGTAGTCGTAGTCATTTAATGTTAAGTAGTATTTAGATAAGTAACACCATGGAGGACGGACGGGTCTTTACCCACTGTATGCCTGATCCATAGCCCGTAGGTGGCGATTTATGTAAGACTATAAATACCCTCTACCTCCCAAGGTAGAGGGTTGGAGCTCATAATAAGATTTTTCACTTTCTCTCGCTAAGTTTCCAAACCTCTAACTCTTTCTCTCTCTAAAATCTAATAGTATACGCCTTGTGTGATCATGGTTTGATGTGTTTGTGAAATCCAATGTCTAACAAGGACCCTCCCTGTGGTGCGATCTTCCTTGAATTATTCGGTCATGCAATACTTATTGAAGACAAAGAACCAAATGCATTCGCTAGCCGGATCGACCAACAAATGATAGGCCAGAGGGATGGGCTCATTCAACTAATCGCTGATCCCTAGGCCTACCTAACACGATGTCCCCGAAATAGGGATTGGTTGATCGAAAGCTCGGCGGAGTAGGACATTCCATACAATTCCGATTCGCTAGCCTCTCAAATCCCATTTTTCATCGGGGTGAATTCTAAGGTTCCTTATTCCGGTTGTAAAGCGGAAGAAGAGGAGAAGGGAAATTTCCACCAAAGAAATTTCAATGCTTCCGAATTCGAAAGGAATTGCAAGTGAAAGAAGAATCATGTGCACTATCCATGGAGTGGAGTGAATATTCAATCTCCTCTTCTATCTCCCCTTTTTGCCTTCTATTATTACCGGTGGCAATGCTTGGCCCAACATTGGATTTGTTTGAAAACAATACAAGCAACGTGGCGTTCATTCAATCAAAGATTTTATGCCCTAGCACTAACGACTCTCTTTGGAAAGAAGGAATGCAGGGAACAAGTCTTTCCTTTCCACTGGTTCTTGAAAGCTCTCAATCCCCCTTCTCCCATATTGATTCTCCCTCTCGCATCGGTTCTGCATCAGATAATGGATCGCCGTATTATTTCACTCACTAAGTTCTGTAATTCATTTCTCTTTTCTGAATAGTTGTTTGTGTTGGATGATTGATGGGTAGTCTTAGATTTAGGTTGTTTTTCAAAATATGCACAAATCCTTTTAGGTTAGGTGATGTAAGCTTCATTTACGCTTTTCCGCTTTTTTCGAGCTTCCAAAAGGCTTGAATTATTGTTTATCCGCTCGTGTTTTCTTCATTTATTGTTCCATTTCATCTATGCGGTGTGATTTCGGCTTCTATTATATATTTTATTTCTTTGATTTTTCTTCCTTTCTATTGAAAAGGAGTTCGCTTTCTTCGCACTCATGAAAACAACTCAAGTCGGAGGGACCGGAACTAGTGGGAGTGAGAGCCAAAATAGGGCAAGAGCAATCGAGGTCACAATAGCAGCATCATATTCGGTTTGGCCAATGTAATCCATTTCGAGCAAAGGTATTCTCATATAACGGACAAGCGGATCATGAAGAAGGGGTAAGTGGGCGGGCAAAAAGGGTTAGTTCAGTTTTAAATTAACGATTCGTTCCGTTTTTTAAAAGAAAAGGGGTAGTTAAGAGCATCAATTTCGCCTTTTATATCTTATAGAAAAGAGAGGAAGTCTAGCGCCGGTCCTAAAAGGAAGATGCTTTGGGGCATTCGGTAACGTATAAATCATTATGATAAATTTTGATTTGGTACAGGATGAAGCGGTGGTTGGAGAGTCATTAGTTGGCATGATACCATCAAACTTTGTTCATGAAATTTCAACAACCCATTTTTAACAGGTTGTTATTTCTTTCTTGGTACTACAATGATAATATTATATGTTTAGATGAGAGGTTGAGATGTTTGCAAAAGAATCCTTACTATACTAACATGTTAGAGGGTCCGACTACATTTTTTATGTTTGTGACCTTTGTGGGTCATTTTTTTGCCTATTGTCTTTTATTTTTCAACAATCGATCAGCACTCAATATCAATGTAATGTGGCCCCATTCCACTGCATGAGAAAATATATGTGCTGTGAAATAGTACAGCTGGAATCGCATAGCCAAAACCTAAACCACCGACTACAGAACCCAAAAGGAGATTATTAGTCGTTAACGAACAAAAACTTACATATCTTTCATTGTTTTTATACCCGGCCTATTCATTAATTTAGGAGTCTTACAATATGTTTTTGGTGATCATCAATGAGCGTGATTATTGTAGTTAACTAAAACTATCTTATTGTGTTTTTATAGAAACCCTAAAACATAGACTTGGATGCGTAGTTTTGTGGGGTTTTATAGCTGTTTTAGCGTCATTTGTTTAACTTTGTGTGTGAATCGGTTTTCTATGCTAGAGTATTTGTTAAAGTGCATTGGTCCAATAGTTGAATGCTTAACTTGAGTTCGTCGAACATGACATCGTGGACATTTTTAAGCTATTAAGATCTCATTTATGTCCGGTCATACATATATCTCGCTGTCCATTTTTGCAGATAAGAACTCAAATAAGCAATATCAAACTATCCTAATATATAAGATTGTTCATAGAAGCTGATGAGTGTCTAAATACTCATCATTTTTATAACATTTAAACTGCAAAATCATCTGAAAACACTCAGAAACACATCAAAATGATCAAAATATCACAAATCGTGTTTTATGTGTTTTAAATGCAAAAGATCAAAATCGGATGAAAACGTATCAAATTTGCAAAATTGGCGCTTTAGTCCCCAAGTTTCAAAATTTGTCAAAAAGCAGTCCTCGTAAATCAAAATAAAGAAAATGTCATTTAAGGTCCATGGGATTCAAAAGTTGTCAAAAACCTTTGAAATGTAAAATTGCAAAATTACAACTTTGGTCCTCAAGTTTTAAAAATGTCAAAAATGGTCCTTGGAATTTTGAAAATGGCAAGATTGGTCCTAATACTTTGTAAGATTGTCACTTTTGGTCCCTTGAAACCACTTTGAGATAATGGCAGATGTGGTCCCTTAACTTTCAGAATTTACACTTTAGGTCCTTATCATTTAAAACCTTTAATACACCTTTTTGGACCCTTGCTTATTTGTGACCCCCTGTCACAAAGCATTTTGGACCCCCTTCTATTAATAACACCAGTCAACTGCTTGGTCAAACAAACACCTTTTTGCCGCCAAAGTCTCACCCTCTCAACTGTGCCCTGCAACTCTCACTGCTCACCCTCACTTCCACATTACAAACCCACTCCATGTCTCCTCCACCTCAACACAAAACAAAAGCCATTAAATGATCCTAAACTCTTAACACTCAATCTCACTGTTAAAACACCTCTTTCCCGCCAAATTTGACAAAGTGGCCAAAATCCACAAAAGTGACCCAATTGCCCTGGAATCAAGTGGGATTATCTCAGAAGGCCACGTGGAGCTCATTGGATGTATAAAAAGGAAGAAAGAGGAAGAGATAGAGAGTAGTTAGTTATTTTAATTTACCTTAATGTCGTTTTTGAATCAAATGATTTAGTTTTAGTTAAAAAGGTGTAATTCCAGTTTCTTTATATCACAATTATGTTAAATTAACTTTGTAATGTGTTTTGAATATCAATCAAAGTATTTTATTTAAGCTCCTAAGTTCATGCCCACTGTTAAACTTTTCAGTTACAAACTCTATTGCCCAAGATTGTTAAAGGTTTATTTTAAGTTTCATTAAGTTCATTTTAAGCCATTGAAAGCTTTTCACAAGCTCACATTCAAGTTTCAATCATTTTTGAGTTTTGGTCAACGAAAGTCAATTGGGGCTCAAATTGGAATTCAAGTTGATAATGGGTGTTGCGTGCTTATTTGGGTTAGATTCGCTTAGATAGAATAGGATTTGGGTTCTGCTCGGCCCGCACCATCCGGGCACATGTAAGTTAGTTTATCGATTTCACATTTCCAAGTCAATTTGCGCTTTTTTGCTTATCTCGTTATTTGTAGACTTTATTAGTTTAAATGTGTTTGTTTAGTTGTATTAAACATAATTAAACTCAGTTCAATAAGTTAGATTAGCTAGATCGAGAGTTTGGTTCATTTATATTGCTCATCAATAGTTAAAAGGGTGTTTGGATTTGGTATTCAAACTGTATTCAAGGTTTATGCAGAGGTAGGATATTGTTGTGTCATGCTTGTTTAGTCCTAATTTACTCAATTGAGTCAAGTTTTTGTGCCTGCATATGTTCATAGTCAAAATTGCATGCTTACTGTCTTAATCAGTTGTCTGTGTGATTTTTACAAGATTAAAAGCTTATTTTGTGTTCAATTTTCAGTAATATAACTTAATATAACTTTATTTTATCATAATATATTAACATCAATCCACAAAATCATCTCCAAGTTGGAAAAAGTCAATTTTCATTGTTTTTATCCAAAAGTCAAAATGAAAAATCTGTTTTGAGGCATTCTAGTAGGAATTTTAACAAGCTCATTTCTGGGCTAAATCATGTGAATCTTGTTGTTTAAAGAAGCTCACGGTCTATTTTGTTGTTAACATTTTGTATAATTTTGTGATTTTTTATTAAGCTCAAAAGATCTTGTCTAAATGGTTCAGTCCCCTCAAGACATCGCATTGAACTCACATTGTGATTGTGCAGTTCTTGCGCTTATGCATGAGTTCATTTGAGCTTTCCCAGAGCTGTAAGTTGGTGCATAAGTAGTTGGCTAGGTCTATTATAAGCTCCAACTTTTGTTTTCCCATTTCAGCTTATCTAGTAGCTAGTGCTTAAGTTCAAAGTTGGTACCCCTTAACTGCTTTTTAGTTCATAAGCTCAACATCCAAATTTGTGCTTGGTTGTGATTCTGTGGTTGTAGCTGGTTGTAACTTGTTCCATTTCTGTTATTTTAGCTTATTATAGCTTCCTTATCAGTTTGGTGGCTTTTGGACTCCATTTGCTCATTTAAGTGCTTATTTCAATAAGCTCTTGCTCATCAGTTTCAAATCCTTCCACACAAGCACCTGTTTTTCTAATTTTCCTAGCTTTCTAATATTATTTTAGACTTTTCCTGAAATTTTCAGATTTTTCTAAGTTGTTTTGCTATTTTTCTTAATTTAAATTAGTTTTTAATCCTTTTTAAATAGTTTTTAATACAAATAAATTAGAAAAAGCTTTAAAAAATATGTTTTCTATTTTATTAGGTTAAGATAAATATAAAAGTGATGAAAAGTATTTTTCCATAATTTTCTTAGTTTAAAAAGTATTTTTTAGCATTTTAATTAGTTTTAAATAGTTTTAAATTAATAATAAATATATAAAAAGTGTGAAAAATATATTTTCTGTTTTAAAATTAGTTTTATCATATTTTACATTTTCTAAGTCTTAAGTTTATTTTTCTAGCCTTATTTTGTATTTTCTTCTATTTTAGAGTATTTATTAAATAGTTAAAATAGTTTTTAATTAATAATAATTAATTAATTAGTCATAAAAATAATTTTATTTTTCTAATAATTTTCTCATATCATTAGGATTGTAAAAATGTATTTTTCATATTTTTAGGATTTATATTGTATAAGTTTCACTTTTTATTTTGTACGTTTACGTATTTTAATTTAAACGTAAGTTTTTCGTTTTAAGTTTTAAACGTTCATCACTTTAAATATAGTGATAGCGTTTATTTAATATCTTTTATCTTTTTAATTTTCTTAATTTGTATTTAAGTCGCTTTATTTTATAAAACTTTTTCAATAGTGTAATATTCAATCCTAATCCTTTCTGATCGCTATCATTAGTGGTCATTCTATCGTCTGATCATGTGTTTAACACACCATTGAGTCTCCGTGGGACATAACGACCCGGGAATCCCATGTATTCTCTAGGACTTCATTGCATTTGTGTTTGAGCAGTTTTAAGTCTGTTTGACTTGACTGTTTGGCACGAATAAAATTTTGGCGCCGCTGCCGGGGAGGCTTTAGCGTGTGTTTAGCCTTTTTCAGATCCATTCTTGCACATATCCCATTTTTTTTGTAAAAATTTTTGTAAAGTTATCTGAATATCCAAAAAGTTTATTAACACTTTTCCCGAAGTGTTATCAACACCAAAAATATTTTCATTCTTTGTTTTTGCAATATGTTTTCAAAATCCAAAATATCCATCTTTACCCTCTCACATCTTTTGATTCTACATTTCTTTTACCCTCTATCCATTTGATTCTCTCTATGTCTCATCCTCACCAATTTGGTTGTGAATGGTGTGGGGACCTCAAATGGTGGAAATTGCCCGGTTGTGGCATTGTGAATCCGGAAACGGGTTTGTCTATGACCAAAATCCTACAATGAAACAACTAATTTCCTCAACCAACCCCGCACTATGAGATGGAGACGATTCTTGTGAATTTTGTGGGGTCCTCATTATGATTACCAATGTCAATCATGGAATCAAAATTTCTATGAATCGATCCTTGTTATAACACTCCTTGTTTTGACAATTTCCAACCCCACAATTTTCCGTCATTGAACAATTTCCGTCATTGATCAACATCCTCGTGAGAAAAGTATGCTAGAAGAACTTGTCAAGACCAAACGCTCTCAACGAAAAATCTATGCTAGAATTACTTGAAGAAGAGGAACGAGCCGCTAAGATTCAAAGATGTCTTGAAGAAATACGAATCGAGGAACGAGCACTTGCAAGACGTGGTCGATGGCTCATGACTTACATCGACGATGATGATGATAGTGACGATGATGATGAAAGTTTGTCACCGAAACCACACACGAAGAGCCCGTTAACTCTCTAAGCATGGGGACGAGCATCTCAAAGACTATTCCTAAACGGAATCATCGAATGTTGAGAACCTTATCCCGATCCCAGTGAGTCCGAGGAATTCTTGATAATGAGCGTGATGTGTTTTCTCCTCTTACAAATGATTTTGTTGAGACTTTCTCGATTTTGACAATGATTATAGTGATGCCGATTCTTTATGTTCTAAAGACATAGAATTTATTGATGCATTACTTCCACATTCCGAGATTGTCAACTTAGAAGAGGATGTTGACCATGTTGTTTCCACAACAATTAATACGACTATCACTAATCCCTTTATTCGAATTCAATTCAATTTACTCTAAATTCGCTTAGTCCAATCTTTGATAGTGATGAGTCCGACACTGAGACTATAATGGACGAGGTGCATATTTATAGCCCACGGCACCGCACATGTCCCACCTCCGTATATTCTTCATGAGGAGTTCGCCGATGAACTCACTAATATCATATCTCCGCGGAGTATGATTGCGTGGATGGCAAAATCATGATCGGGGAGAGAATCTCAATTTGCATAGTTATGACAAATCTTCCCACCCTCCCCACCGAGATGCCTTCCAAACCAAAGAGCTCAACCAATAAAATCCAAATAAGTGCAACCGCACTTAATTCGAGGAAGAAGATCTAGTCATGATTGTTATCATGATTTTCTTTCTTTCTTCACCTACTCGGTGACTTCTCTCTTCTTCACTCCTTCGGAATGAAGACACTATTTTGATCCCGCATTTTCATTCATCATTTTTGAGCCGTTCTCTCTATATCTCATCGGTGTGGAACTTTCACGTGCTTCAATGTTTATCCAAACATCTTGAATGAAAGTCCGATGGAGATTGTATCTTCCACTTGCTTCCCATGAACCAATGAATGCGGGTCGAGTCAAGCTAGCGACTCGAACCAAAAACAAGAGCACACACCATATGGGTTTTCACCCATATTTCGACTTCTCACCCTTTCTACCACCTAAGTGTGGGGTGATGCCCCACATGTTACATATATATATATTAAAAAAAAAAAAAAAAAAAAAAAAAAATCTTCTAAATAATTGCCGTAATATTTCCTTTTACGTTTTTTGTTTCGCATAACCACGGTACTTTGAATATTGAGGCAATATTCATTTCTAAGTGTGGGGGAATTCTCACGAATTTCATATGTTATCTACCCAATTCCCGCTTTTGGCCAAAATTTTTTTGGAGTAAGTGTTTTACACTTACTCAATTGGTTATCATCCGCCATGTTAGATAAACAAAAGGATTGGCTAATCCAGAGCAAACGGCTCTTGGTAAAGATATATCAAACCGCTTATATGGCTTGCAATTTGCCCAAAATTGTATGGTTCTCAACTCCCATCATCCTCAAAAGATAATGAGTTGGCTAGCTCCAAGGTTATGGCTTGTGGTAAAGGCGTGGAAAATCCATAATTGGTAATCACCACCAAAGATAATATTGATAATTTATCTAAGAGTTGGCTAGTCCAGAGGGTACGGCTTCGTAAAGACAAAATCAAACCGTTGAAAGTCGGTGGTTTGCTCAAAATCACATGGTTATCGATGTACCATGGTTCTTACTTGAACTAAAACATTTGGCTACTCCGTAAGTAATGGCTTTTGGTAAAGAGTTTAAAATCCATTATGTTTTTCAAATCATTGCTAGGGACTAGCAATATCTCGATGGGGGATTGATGAGTGTCTAAATACTCATCATTTTATAACATTTAAACCGCAAAATCATCCGAAAACACCTAAACACATCAAATGATCAAAATATCACAAATCGTTGTTTTATGTGTTTTAAATGCAAAAGATCAAAATCGATGAAAACGTATCAAATTTGCAAAATTGGCGCTTTAGTCCCCAAGTTTCAAAATTTGTCAAAACAGTCCTCGTAAATCAAAATAAAGAAAATGTCATTTAAGGTCCATGGATTCAAAAGTTGTCAAAACAAACCTTTGAAATGTAAAATTGCAAAATTACAACTTTGGTCCCTCAAGTTTTAAAATGTCAAAATGGTCCTTGGAATTTTGAAAATGGCAAGATTGGTCCTAATACTTTGTAAGATTGTCACTTTTGGTCCCTTGAAACCACTTTGAGATAATGGCGGATGTGGTCCCTTAACTTTGAATTTACACTTTAGGTCCTTATCATTTAAAACCTTTAATACACCTTTTGGACCTTGCTTGCTTGTGACCACCATCACAAAGCATTTTGGACCCCTTCTATTAATAACACCACCAACTGCTTGGTCAAACAAACACCTTTTTGCCGCCAAAGTCTCACCTCTCAATCGCGCCTCGCAACTCTCACCGCCACCCTCACTTCCACATTACAAACCCACTCCATGTCTCTCCACTCAACACAAAACAAAAGCCATTAAATGATCCTAAACTCTTAACACTCAATCTCATCGTTAAAACACCTCTTTCCCGCCAAATTTGACAAAGTGGCCAAAATCCACAAAAGTGACCCAATTGCCACGGAATCAAGTGGGATTATCTCGAAGGCCACGTGGAGCTCATTGGATGTATAAAAGGAAGAAAGAGGAAGAGATAGAGAGTAGTTAGTTATTTTAATTTACCTTAATGTCGTTTTTGAATCAAATGATTTAGTTTTAGTTAAAAGGTGTAATTTCGCTTTATATCACAATTATGTTAAATTAACTTTGTAATGTGTTTTGAATATCAATCAAAGTATTTTATTTAAGCTCCTAAGTTCATGCCCACTGTTAAACTTTTCAGTTACAAACTCTATTTCCCAAGATTGTTAAAGGTTTATTTTAAGTTTCATTAAGTTCATTTTAAGCCATTGAAAGCTTTTCACAAGCTCACATTCAAGTTTCAATCATTTTTGAGTTTTGGTCAACGAAAGTCAATTGGGGCTCAAATTGGAATTCAAGTTGATAATGGGTGTTGCAGAAGCTTATTTGGGTTAGATTCAGTTAGGATAGAATAGGATTTGGGTTCTGGTTTGGCCTGCACCATCTGGGCACATGTAAGTTAGTTTATCAGATTTCACATTTCCAAGTCAATTTGCAGTTTTCTTTGCTTATCTGTTATTTGTAGACTTTATTAGTTTAAATGTGTTTGTTTAGTTGTATTAAACATAATTAAACTCAGTTCAATAAGTTAGATTAGCTAGATCAGTAGTTTGGTTCATTTATATTGCTCATCAATAGTTAAAAGGGTGTTTGGATTTGGTATTCAAACTGTATTCAAGGTTTATGCAGAGGTAGGATATTGTTGTGTCATGCTTGTTTAGTCCTAATTTACTCAATTGAGTCAAGTTTTTGTGCCTGCATATGTTCATAGTCAAAATTGCATGCTTACTGCCTTAATCGGTTGTCCTGTGATTTTACAAGATTAAAAGCTTATTTTGTGTTCAATTTTCAGTAATATAACTTAATATAACTTTATTTTATCATAATATATTAACATCAATCCACAAAATCATCTCAAAGTTGGAAAAAGTCAATTTTCATTGTTTTTATCCAAAAGTCAAAATGAAAAATCTGTTTTGAGGCATTCTAGTAGGAATTTTAACAAGCTCATTTCTGGGCTAAATCATGTGAATCTTGTTGTTTAAAGAAGCTCTGCTGGTCTATTTTGTTGTTAACATTTTTGTATAATTTTGTGATTTTTTTATTAAGCTCAAAAGATCTTGTCTAAATGGTTCAAAGTCCTCATGCAAGACATCGCATCGAATCGCATGTGATTGTGCAGCTTCTTGCAAATTATGCATGTAGTTCATTTGAGCTTTCCCAGTGTAAGTTGGTGCATAAGTAGTTGGCTAGGTCTATTATAAGCTCCAACTTTTGTTTTCCCATTTCACCTTATCTAGTAGCTAGTGCTTAAGTTCAAAGTTGGTACCCCTTAACTGCTTTTTAGTTCATAAGCTCAACATCCAAATCTGTGCTTGGTTGTGATTCTGTGGTTGTAGCTGGTTGTAACTTGTTCCATTTCTGTTATTTTAGCTTATTATAGCTTCCTTATCAGTTTGGTGGCTTTTGGACTCCATTTGCTCATTTAAGTGCTTATTTCAATAAGCTCTTGCTCATCAGTTTCAAATCCTTCCACACAAGCACCTGTTTTTCTAATTTTCCTAGCTTTCTAATATTATTTTAGACTTTTCCTGAAATTTTCAGATTTTTCTAAGTTGTTTTGCTATTTTTCTTAATTTAAATTAGTTTTAATCCTTTTAAATAGTTTTAATACAAATAAATTAGAAAAGCTTTAAAAATATGTTTTCTATTTTATTAGGTTAAGATAAATATAAAAGTGATAAAAGTATTTTTCCATAATTTTCTTAGTTTAAAAAGTATTTTTAGCATTTTAATTAGTTTTAAATAGTTTTAAATTAATAATAAATATATAAAAGTGTGAAAATATATTTTCTGTTTTAAAATTAGTTTTATCATATTTTAGATTTTCTAAGTCTTAAGTTTATTTTTCTAGCCTTATTTTGTATTTTCTTCTATTTTAGAGTATTTATTAAATAGTTAAAATAGTTTTTAATTAATAATAATTAATTAATTAGTCATAAAATAATTTTATTTTTCTAATAATTTTCTCATATCATTAGGATTGTAAAATGTATTTTCATATTTTAGGATTTATATTGTATAAGTTTCACTTTTTATTTTGTACGCTATTTATTTTAATTTAAACGTAAGTTTTTCGTTTTAAGTTTTAAACGCTCATCACTTTAAATATAGTGATAGCGTTTATTTAATATCTTTTATCTTTTTAATTTTCTTAATTTGTATTTAAGTCGCTTTATTTTATAAAACTTTTTCAATAGTGTAATATTCAATCCTAATCCTTTCTGATCGCTATCATTAGTGGTCATTCTATCGTCTGATCATGTGTTTAACACACCATTGAGTCTCCGTGGGACATAACGACCGGGAATCCCTCGTATTCTCCGTGACTTCATTGCATTTATGTTTGAGCGCTTTTAAGTCTGTTTGAATCTTGAACAATTCATCCCTTTGAATAGTTTGATACCTTTTTTGCTCAAGTGTACTCTATTAGATGATAAGTATCAACTTATTAAGATGCTTTAAGATCAGGGGATCACTTATGGATCAGACCCTGAACTTTTTTCTGGTTCAATGAAGAACTTCACGTTCGCCATGCTACAAATAGTACCTTACTGGATCGTGGTGCTTTCATGTTACCAGTTCAATGTTCAACTTAATCTTGAAAAACCGGAGAAAAGTAAACTAAGTAAGAATCAGCCTATAACATTTGATGACATGGAAGGCGTCGATGCTGCAAAAGCTGAAGTTCTTGAGGTAAATTGTGACAAAATTTTTTCTTTTAATTTTAATTAGCATTTTCTAGCCTAATTTAATATTTCATTCTAACTTTTGTAGATCGTCAAATGCATAAATGAAGATAGTTAATACATGAAACTTGAGCGAAATTGCCTAGAGGGGTTTGGCTTGGGACCACCAGGAACAGGAAAAACATTGTTGGCTCGTCTGTGTGGCACGGGCGGGAGTGTCATTTTTCTAATATTTTCAACTAATTTTGCATGTTTAAAACACTATCAACGTCAAGTATGCTTAAAGCTATACAATAACCTTTTTAATGCATATTGCGACGAATTTCTTGTGATATAATGAGAGCAGATTCTTTTTAAAGGTTACTTAGAAGTTAGAACATATATGTTATAATACAGTTTCCTTATAGTTATATGTCTGACTTTTAAACTTAAGTTATCTACTGAAGTTTCATATATTTCAATGGGTTTACTAAATCCCAATTTAAATTTATTTTGATGATTTTGTCTGAGCCACTAATTTGTGTGCCCTTAAGGTTAATGCTCAATAATATATGACTTTTATAACCGATGATCTCTCTAAACAATTTTTAACATTACCAAATACTTTTCTAAGAATCATTTAAGTTACTAAAGAGTCTTTCGGACCGTCATAATATCCAGATTTGGTGGTTCTTGGGATTGTTTTAATAACAAAGTTCAAGGTATTTGGGAGTGTTTTTAGTAGCTGAATTGA
This sequence comes from Chrysanthemum lavandulifolium, assembly GCA_022545495.1. Lineage (NCBI taxonomy): Eukaryota > Viridiplantae > Streptophyta > Magnoliopsida > Asterales > Asteraceae > Chrysanthemum > Chrysanthemum lavandulifolium. The sequence continues at coordinate 112,906,156 of CM040244.1, forward strand.
GGGGTGTTTGGATAGCTATAATTCAAGAATTTCAGATATTCATTCTTTGGTGTTTAGTTTTTGCTTATTTATGTCACTGCTTTGTGATGGGTTTCATGTGTAAATCGAAGTTCAAAGACAAGCATTGCATTCAAGCTTCATGTAATCTTAGTTGTTTTGGTTGTTATAATCCGATGTCCCAATATATCCATGATTGTGTTAAAGTCGAATATAATGAGAACATTACAATGTAGCAGCAGCCTCAACGCAACTGAAAGGAATTTATATTTGGCCCTTTTATGCTTTTCATTGCACAACGCAATAAATCTCATGGAAACAAAAAGTTAAAGCAGGATTCAGGACAGGAAGACGCTGGATGATATCTATCGGCCTGAACATCACGATAACGGTACATTGTTGAACCTTATAGGTGGTAAAATGGTGGCCAGGTGTGTTGGCTGACGGGTGCAAACGCGTTGGGTTGACCCGAAGTACGTTTATGTCACTCATACTATGATATATTGATTTTATATAATTTAAAAGGTTTTGTGAATTGAATATATATTGTTGAGCTACTTTCTACCCGTTTGGGTGGCTTTTTAGTTACCTTTTTACCTGTTAGAGATAAAAACATAACCTGAATTAAGGGGCATTTTCTGGCGGCCTGAATATCATGTGATGTCCAGGAAATCATGATTTGTTAAAGGTAGATGAGAAGAAGTAGGTACAATCAGTCTACTGAATCTTAATCTCATTCGCAGTAATCTACTATATGGTGTTGTAGTAGTGTGCAAAATATTGAGTATTTACTGTGTGTTGAGTGCATATCCCCTTAAGAAACTAATCTAGGTTGAGGCTGTTATATTTATTACAACTTCAGGTATTGTGAATAAGATGACCAATAATTATGGCTATGTAATTTGGACCTAAGTTTTAAGTATTTGTATTTATTAAGATGGTTCGAGTATGAGGCAAGCACTACAATTAATAATGTTTTTTTTTAAGTTGGCAAAAATAAAGTATGCAAGTTGGAGATATTGTTTTTTGACTTATTATATCAAAACCCATAAAATTAAGACTTTATAATACAGGGATCTATGCAATAACAAAACAAAACACTTTCGTTACGTTCATTTTTCACGTTCAACCAAAGGTTGAAACTTAGGCGGGTTGGGTAATGGGTCGAAACAGATTTAGGTTAAAACATGTAGTAATACTATGTCAAAAGAATTCCTAACTTCAATTGATTCGTAAATCCTTTCCCTGCTGTTACTGCTAATGATTTGTACATAATCAAGAGCAATTAAAGAATGTATATGCAGCCACGTCGATAAGTTTACTAATGACAAATATGAGTTTATAAAATGTCATTTAAATGGCACTTTCAAAATGGGTGAGTAAATTTGTTTCTTCTGTAATTTCCGGCAAGTCTTATAAGATTTTAAGATTTTAGAGAGTTTTATATAGTATTGAAACTTATATGCACCAGTTGTACTTTAAAAAAATACCTCCATTTTTTTGAAGATGGAACGAAGGGCTGAACAGTAGGATCTTTTGCTTTGTGTGATCTCAGACTAACTGGGTTATTCTTTTGCAGGTTAGGATTGAGTTTATCATTCTATGATGACATTTTGATCTTAGTGGTTTATATGGATGTCTTAAAAGCTCTTTGATAAGGTAATAAACCAGTTGAAAACATGTTAGGCTGCTTGGTAATGTGTATCAACGGTTATTTGATTTGATCAAGTCTTCAAACATGGGATTTCTGCCCCAAACATTGCAATAACAATGTGGAAATCGCTTGGTCAAATTTTGTACTCAAGATCTGTAAGGTGAATTCATTATTAATCAGACTCAATTCATGTAATTTTTGTGCATCAAGGCTCATAATCTTATTGTTTGTTGGTGTTTGTGACTTGGGGTTACCAAAACAATGTTTTCTGAGAACAAACTAAACTGCTATAGATAAAATTGTTGTTCATTTGTTGTGTGTAATTAACCCGTGATTGACTGCATTATATTTGATTTCTGCATGTGCTTATTGGTTATATTAGAAGCATATAAAAAATCCAAGTCTTCGTTAACTATTGGCTGCATATAGAACTCTTAATCCATAGTTTCATGCGGGCTGGGGAACATAGCTCACCTGCCAAACAGTCCAAACCTACTACAACCCAAGAAACACCTCAACCGCTCTCATATCATGATTAGTAAAGCTCTATGCACATACCGAAATATATGCTTATATAGTGTATAATAATAGCTTATGACTTTGATACTCAAGCTTATTATGGTTCTGGAGCTGCTTCACTTTTCTTTGCCTCAATTGTTGCTTCGCCACCACCTCATCCATATATGTGGGGAGGCCACCAGGTGAGCATCTCAACTCACATTTAAATAATTGGAATTTGAGATGCATGTGGTATGTAATCTATTTTATTTAAATTATTTCAGCATCCAATGATGCCACCTTAGGGGACGCCAGTTCCATACCCTGCTATGTATCCACCAGCAGGGGTGTATGGTCATCCTACTATGCCTATGGTTAGTAGAATTTTGCCTTCATGAATTCAGATTTTACAGTTTTATCTTGTATCATAGTCTCATTCTCTTATTATTATCAGACCCCCGGCGCAGTGCAGCCAAACAAAGAAATGGAAGCAAAGGAGCCAAATGGGAAGGGTGCTTCGGGAAATTTCAATAGACCAGTTACCTAACCTAGTGACTGAATATTCTTGAGCTCTAATTATCGATATTGGCTTATGTATCTTTTAGGTGAGAAAGTACATAAACTACCCATTATGTAGCATAGCAAATGGTGGTCATTTTTTATTGTTAAATTATATATCATCATGTGAGGATATCATGCCTAATCATTATGTATCGTTAAAAATATAGAAAGACTAAGTGGAAGAACTCGGAATCTGAAACTGCCACCATTGAGAGTATCAGAAATCTTCAATCAGAGATACATGGGTGTAGGATCGTATATAATATGTTGTTTAGATGATTTGGGTGGTCTAGGATTATGATTGAACAAGTATGCCATTGTTAGAGAGATGAAGAGAGGATAGGGTGTTCTAGAGAGAGAAATAATCAAAAGGAAAGGTTAGATTAATGAGAAGCACCACCCTTCCCTTAGAGGGAAGGGTATTTATAGTTACAAACTAAACGCCCTCCTGACGAGCTGTGGATCAGGCATACAGTGGGTAAAGACACGTCCTTCCTCCACGGTGTTACACTAAACTAAACTACGCTAATAACTAACTAATTAACTACTGAATAACGTAAATAACGATATGTCTACAAGCTAATTTATGCTAGATTATACTTGGGGTGATCGACACTTCACTATGGAATTTCTAATTCCTAACAATCTCCCCCTAAGGGAGGTCACCCCATGTTTTACATTTCGAATCTTAGCATTCTATTTTATCTTCAGTCTTGAGCTCGTAGACTTTAATTCTTCACTTCCGCAATCTTTGTGCTTAGCGCAAACTCTTCATAGTCTCGCATAGTTTTGTACCTTCAAGGAGGCCTTTAATCGATCCACATCTTTGATGATCTTCGAGATCATCGACCACAAGAAATCTGGATCACCCTTTATTGTGTTGCCATCATGTGATGTTGTGACTTTTGGACCGACATGCTCACACTTTCGTGATCATGACATCTTTCCATCAAAGTAGCGGAAGCTTTCTTCGGTTCATGATATTTGCGCAGTAGCGAAGCATAGTATAAAATATCGAGCCGGTTATGTAGATATGCGCTAGTCATGATTTCTTCAATTAAGTGTGGATGTTGTGAGCATGCGCTTTGGATTGACTTCTCAATTTTGATCACCGCAACCGTCTAAATGTACCTACAAACAACGAGCTAGCAATAAAACACACGAAAGTGTCTTTGATCACTTTTGTTGAATTGAGGTACACGACCCACGGTTCCCGTTGATCAAGACAAGTACCGCTGTGATCGGTATAATTTGAAGAATCTCCTTGATGTGGTTTCGCAATGTTTCTAGTCGTTCTCAAACCGAACGTCTCAAACAAGACAACACGGAGTGAGTGAACCAAATAATTGAGATTCACCGATTGATGAAATATTGATTTAAAACAATCGCGTATTGCTTAGAAGAAAGAGTTTTGCAATCTGACGAAGGTTTTATGAGAAAGATCAATTTTCAATCGAAATACTTTTGTATTTGAAAAGAGTACACATTCGAGGTGCTAGAGAAAGAAGAGATTCGCACATCGAACGGTTTTTCCAAAAGTATTTTTCAATCGAGATACCTTTTGAATTTTAAAATGAATACACATTCGTGTGCTAGAGAAAGAAGACTTGCACATCGAACGGTTTTCCAAAAGTATTCGCAATTCATATCCGGACCAAGGTTGATTCAAGAGTGAATTGCCCCATCGCTTTCATCCGCTTGTCACAAGCTTGATCTTTAGAAAAAATCTCACATGTCACCCACCAAGAGCTTGTTTGATGTTGGCTCTAGAAGGATTTCCATCTTCATTGTGAATATTATTACATATCACTCGGATGTTCTGGCAATACCACAAGGATAATGCGTAGGACTCTTAATATATTCTTACTTTCTACATTTTGTGAAACAACAAGTCTTCATTAATTTTGTGTCCTAATGAGATATTGTGGATGATCTCTTGGCTCTAGACTCAATCGTGCATATTTGGTTCCTATGCCGGAGACTAGGGAGAGGGTCTCCTTCTTCAATATCAACAATCTCTAAGAGAAAGTCGATAGATTATGTAGGTTCCCCGTGAGAATGAAACAAGCCCTTTTAAGAGGAACTTGAGTAGCTTGGGAAGTTAGGTGCGGTCGTCACGGGTCCATGACGCCTTGTCTTCAATACCGACGTTACCTTAGTAACCACCAAGAGCATATGTATTAAACCCGGTTTACGCCCTAAGGTTGAATTATTGAGGGCTATCTCTTTTCACCCTTTTCTCATTCATTTCTTTTTCATTCTTCAACCCTTCAAGCTTACCGAGACTTCATTACTAGAACCTTGTTGGGTTTTTCCAAGACTAGCTCTGTCTCGCTTGGCACTCTTCCCATATTCTCATTTTTCTCCTTTTTCATCATACCTAAGGACTCTACACTATCTAGTGGATTGTCCTCGGTAGATCCCTCCGCTCAAGGGATCGTGGGAACGAATACCTAACCTAACCATCCTTATAACTCCATGCATAAAGTAAATTGGTCGGTCTTTTGGTATTGTTCTTTCCTTCTCTAAACCAACTGAAAAATCATTTGGAAAATCAATCAAGGTACTTGTGATATAATATCAAAGCATTTTGTACCTTAATTGTTTTGATCATTTAGAAATGCTCCCCCTCAACATGTGCATATGATATTGAAATTGTTTAGCACATGGAGGCAAGAGTTCTTTGAAATATATTCTTGATCACAATTTCCGTAGAAAAAGCCATTTGAATTTCTTTGGTAAATTCTCCCCCTCAATATGTGCGTAGGATATTTGTTGGATCGATGTACTCTAACCAAACTAACTTAAATAGCTTGTTTAAGGTTTAATAACCTCGGATAAATCCTAAGTTATTAACAGAGAAACACTTAACAAACTCTATTAAGTATGCGGAATTTACTTAACAAAGCTAAGAAGAATAACTTTAACTTTGAACGATTTTATTAATAACTCTAACTCGCTTATTATGCGGATCTTTAACAACTCTAATAATATCGAACTTCTCTAAAACTCTAATAAAATCACGCACGCCTTATGCCAATCTAGGGTCCTTTTATAGGCTCAAGGATACCCTAGTCGGTTTACAATTTGTATCCTTGTACGTCAAGTAATCTAATATAGAATATTCTAGAATTACAAGACTTTCTATCAACGAATAAAACAGTTCTTTGTTCTTGCAAGACTTTGACTTCATATGCAGATGCTTTGACTTTATCATTTAGCAAGACTTTGATTAATCTTCAAGACTTTAACTGCTCAAAGACTTTCATATCCCAACAATCCTCCCTAACTTGAATTCTACTTGTTTGACTTCAAGTTCCTTTGTGAATTTATCTTTATCGCCTTCATCTTTAAGAACAGATTGTGTCTTTGTCTTTGGATTGCATCTTTGTAGTTTCATGCATAGTCAAAGTATCTCTAGAAATATTCTTTACAAACATCATCCAAAGAAGCTCCATCTTTTCAAGAACACAAAGAACATATGACAATTTGTACATTAATTCGGTTTAAGTTGCAAACTATTCTCATCACTTCGGTATGTAAACTCCTCGTAAGAGGTGAATCATTGAAAATTTAATGGATTTAGATCTCTTTACTTAAGCCATTAACTATGGAGTAGCCAAATGTTTTGGTGTGTAAGACCATGGTACATTGATAACCATATGAGTTTTAGCAAATCATCGACTATCAATGATTTGACTTGTCTTTACCAAAAGTCGTACCTTCCGGACTAGTTAGTTCTTTCATCATGGTGAACTAATTACCATATAATGGTTTTTCCACAACCTTTACCACAAGCAATTTTCTTGTGGGCTAGCCAACTCTTCACATTATTGATATGGTGAGTTGATTACCATCCAACTTATTAGCAAGTTGTCAACTAAAACGGATTTGATATATCTTTACCGAGCCGTTTGCTCATGGATTAGTCAATCCTTTTGTAACCATGGTGGATTGATAACCTATTGATATTATCATCTCAAAACCATTTATTCAACCTTTGTTTCAAAATATTTGTTACTTAACAAAAGTTTTCTTCAAAATCACTTAATCGGTTAAAGTCGCAAGCAATACTTTGATTAAAGTATTGTTTGATCGCAAGATTTTGAATAAAGTAACGATTTATCAAAAATAATTTATTCAATTAAGTCACATACCAATTATTCATTATCATCGCAATAGTAGTCCAGTTGATAAACAAATTGATGACCATACAAGCAATTTCATTGTCTTCTTCAACTTCCATTCCATGCTCTAGCATCCTCCTCATAAGATCAATCTGTAAGAGGATATCTTCTATCTACAAACATGTGAATCATTATACCGCTTCCACTCTAGAACATGAACTCCGATTCTTCAAAGAATCTCCAAGAAACAATTTCCCGCCTCTTGATTCTTCCAAATTTCATCATCGCTTTGTTCTTCGGTTTCCCATGCGGTTGTGAGATCTCCAAATAAAACTAAACCAATTCCTTCGATGGATGATGTTCAAAGTATTCTTTCACCACATGATATAAATAGAATATATCCACTCTATCTATGATGTGCGAGAAATCCCATAGCTCGTTGAACACTCAAAGCTTTCATCTTCTCTATGAAACATCGATAGCTTCCATCTTTAGATTCTACAACTTCAAAAGTGATAATCGAGATCTGCTCATCTTCATGTCAAGCATCTTCTCTGGAATATTCAAAATCTACTATTCGAGATAATTTCTTAATTCATCCCTAGTTTCGATCTTAACTCAACTTTTTCTTTCTTTGAAAACCGTATATCTTCAACTTCGCTTTTCCTTTTCTTTTAAACTTTTCTTTCTTTCCGCTTCACCCAAGTAGCTTCATCTTTATAATCTTTGATACTTGCAACATCCTTCTTATAAGCTTCGTCTCAAAGATCATATAATCATTTCATATCAACATGCTTCACCGCAATCCTTTATATCCTCGACTTTTCAAATAAGCCATCATTGCATTCCTTTCTTTAGCAAGATTTGGTTTTCTAGGCATAAAAGAAACAGAACAGTGACTCTAATGGTTCACTAGCTTCAAGATTCAATTCCTCATGCAACTTCTTAGTCGCTTCTCTATTCGAGCTTCTTCACTTCCTTAGCTTCTCTATCTTTAGCATCTAATTCTCTTGAATCTTTCTAGTCGCTTGTTCATTCAAAGCATCTTGAGCAGCTCTTATCTGTGCTAAAGTTGGTTTCTTCTTCTTAAATTCTATCAAAACACCTTTTCCTTTATCCTTAGGATCAATAGCAGTTGAGAAACTCTTGATTGTTCCTCTTCTTGCACTCTCGAATAGTAATGCCCTTGGCTTTGATAAATCATGCAATATAGTTGCAATAAATTCATCATCACTTGCGATGTATTCTTTGAGGTGTATCGCTTCCTCTAGTATAGCGATTGTTGAGGACCACTTGTTCTTCATGTGGAATAGTTGAAGGACAAGCTTCCTCTTCAAAGTCTAATACTCTTGGTGTAACCAATTCTTGTCTGTGAGTTCCAGTGAAAGCAAGACTTTATTGTTCAAGACCTTGATCTTCGAACCTTTCTTCTTCAAGACTTTCAATGATAACATGATCTTTAGTACCTTGAGGTTCTTTCTCCTATGAAGATCTTCTTTCAAATTCTTATCTTCTAAATTCCTCCCCAATTGGACAGAAGATGGTTTATGAACCTTTTTGCCTTTGCTTTTCTTCTTAAATTGCCTTCGGCGCTTGTGTTCTTCCTTAACCCATAAGCGATAACGTTTGATAAAAGGCGTAACAAAATTCTTTAACCGTTTATACCTGAGCTTCAACCTCTTAATCTATTTTGCTTGAGCCTCAGTAGTCTTTTGCAATTTGACCAACTCCCTTGTTAAAACATAATTATCCAATGTTAAATCATCAGGGGATAAAGTATATGAAGCATCTCCTTGAATGGGTGAATGTTCCTCTGATTGAGAATCAGGAACAGATTGTTGTGGAGATGGAGAAGGTGAACCTGCAACATCTTCTTGAACTTCAAGATTGGGAAGCAAGACCTTGAGATGCAAGATCACCGAGATGCAAGACTTGCAGATGCAAGATTGCAAGTGCAGTACCTTCACTTTCTTCATCATCTTCAGCATCAGCTCTAACAGCTTGAACAACTTCCATCATAGAAGTAGTTAATAGAGTGTCTTGACCTCTAAATAAGTTACTTCTTCTCGTCATAAAGGTAAAAATCTTTGCTTGTTGTACAATAACAGGTAGTAAGTCTGTAGGCTTTGGTACATCAGCAAGTTGTTTGTTCCAGAAAACTTGTAGAAACCTAGGATACATTAACCATTTTGATCCATGAGTGATGTGAGAAAGCATGCCATCTAGAATAAGCCTTGAAAAATTGAAAACACGATCTGTAGCCAATCCCACCATAGCAGATGCTATATTAGATCCAAATTGCTCCCATGAAGTACTTTTAGCACTAATACAATGAAGCAACACATGCACTAAAAACTTCCATTGAGGACAAAATAGTTGTTTCCTGAAAGTTTGTTCTATTAAAGACCCTTCATAACCAATGTGCCCAAAAGTTTCCCAAATCAACTGCTTATCAAAACGAATAACCCCTTCTTCATCATTAAACAATAAGTCTTTTCGAATAGAGGCTTCAGAATCTTCATCGTTCTTCCAAAGAATCGTAGCCCTAATATAAAATTCATCATTCTCCATATTATCCCTAGCAAGAGCCCAAAATTCTTGAATCCAAGGTTCAATTATATCCGGCTCCACTAAAAGAGCATAACCGATTGGCGACTCAAGAAGATAATCAATTATATCATGAAAAGCCTCATTAGATTCAGTCTTGTCTAAATTCGCCACCATGTTGTGCTTTGAAACAGTAGGACGATTCGCCATAGGTGAGTATGTAAGCACAATTAGAGATATAATCGAATAATAAAGAGATGGTGAGAGAAATATGAAAAAGATATAAGAATATCAAAATGAGAGGGAAAATCGGAGAGTAGTTATTTATAGGTGAGATTTGAAAAATCACAGCCCATAATAACAAAGTTACCGTTAGTAGAATTATCCCTCAATATTACCGTTTGAATAGTATTTTAATACGACAACAGTACTTTCCAAGTGTGCAGTACTTTCCCAAGCAGTACTTTCTAAGTTCCTCTGTATAAGCTAAGTATACATCAATATCCTCCCCTCAAACAATGCACATGACTATACTAATACTAAATAGTCCTCCCCTTAAATGTAGCTCAGTAGTTAATATACTCCAAAACTTCTGACAGAAACTCCTTGTCTCCTGTCATGCTCACAGAACAACCATTACAATAAGATAATCTTTAAGCTTCTCTTCTGGGTTGCCCTGTCTAATAAGATGAAAGAGTTAGTTGCTTTGAGGAACCCAAGCCATTACTGACTTGTGTTCCCCTTGTGGAGTGACATACTTACATTCTGTAAGTATGTAGTCTCCACTATTTTTTAAAGCATGATCCAGAATTATCTTTTGATTCAAAACATGTAGATTTTCAAAACTTTCAAAACTCTCTTTTACATGTTCATTCTCTTTTGCTTGTATCACAAAAACATCTGATTCACTTTTTGTTGAAAGTATTGTTTGTCCCTCAGCAGTACTTTCTCTCTTAACCCATTCAGTTTTAACACTTGGTTCCTGTGATCTAGATCCCCTATGTGAATTGTAGTATCTTCTAGGTTGATAATAATGAGATCTCCTAGGTTTCTATTCCAAGTGATATTCGCAGCACCTTGAGTTTGACCGAGCAAGACTTTGAGAAGGTACCGCTTGTGAAGGTACCGGTGGTTTAGAAAAGGTCTTCTCTGTGGGGTACCTATGGTCCAGTGAGAAATTGTTTGTGATTAACCCTATTTGAATTATTCCGGATCGGTTTGTTCGCTCTAGGTTTCGGTTGGCAAACCCGTTCTTTGGAAATTTCCTAAGGTATTCGAGTGATGTTCACAATCCTTGATTAAATGATTAGGACTAAAACACATAAAACACATTTTTCACCCATACTTCCAAAGTGACTTCTTCTATGTCTATGACCAAAACTATTGTGTCTTCTAGATGAATGATTAAACTGTTTGACCAAAATTATCCCAAAAGGTTTAGCAAGATTGTTTTGAAAAGGTTTTCTGAAGGTATCGCTTGTGGAGCAAGACTTGAAGAAATACCGCTTGACTTTGAAAATTTGTTTCAATAGTTTCTTTAGGAATTTCATACCTAGATTGACCAATAAGCTTCTTCCTCGAACTCTAGACTGTCTACACCAAAACGTGAAACATCGGGTCTTATGGGTTGATGACTACCAACCGGATGTGGAACGAGATGATAACCTCTGTCTTTCTTATACTCGTGAGGTGATTCACTAATTGAACCCTCATTACTAGATGTGTCTACATAATTAATGAGTTCATCATCACTAGTGGTTACATCCTCAAAATCACCTTCATCCTTATCACTAGATGTGTTTTCTTCTATGTTATCAAAATCCATACCAAAACCTAATCCAGCTTCTAATGTATGCTCTTCTTTGTTTTTGAACATAAGTAACATGTGATGCACTGATTCTTTCCAGGGCATCAAACTTTGCTAACAAATCATCTCTCCTTAGTGAGTTTCTCAATTTCAGCAATTTTACAGTTTAGTTTCCATTCACTGAGTTTTAACTGGTAATCTTGTTGTTCATATTTTTCAGCCCAAGCCATTTCATTATTTTCATGTGTTAATATTTTGGATTCCATTGACTCTAAGGTTATTTGATAACCTACTACCTCAAACCTAGCCTTTATACAGTTATCTCTTTCGTAAACATAAGCATTAAGTACTTTTTGATAAAAATCATGACACTTAGAACATACCTCTGTGATAGGAGTTGATGCAGCTTCAGTCGACATCTTCAGGGTTTGTTGTGAAATCGGTTTTCTTCTTAGTCAGAGTTTCCACACAAGCTCTGATACCACTTGTTGGATCGATGTACTCTAACCAAAATAACTTAAATAGCTTGTTTAAGGTTTAATAACCTCGGATAAATCCTAAGTTATTAACAGAGAAACACTGAACAAACTCTATTAAGTATGCGGAATTTACTTAACAAAGCTAAGAAGAATAACTTTAAGTTTGAACGATTTTATTAATAACTCTAACTCTGCTTATTATGCAGATATTTAACAACTCTAATAATATCGAACTTCTCTCTAAAACTCTAATAAAATCACGTACATCTTATGCCAATCTAGGGGTCCTTTTATAGGCTCAAGGATACCCTAGTCGGTTTACAATTTGTATCCTTGTACGTCAAGTAATCTAATATAGAATATTCTAGAATTACAAGACTTTCTATAAACGAATAAAACAGTTCTTTGTTCTTGCAGTACTTTGACTTCATATGCAGTACTTTGACTTTATCATTTAGCAGTACTTTGATTAATCTTCAGCACTTTAACTGTTCAGAACTTTCATATCCCAACAATATTTGAAATCATTTTATCACATAGAGGCAAGAGGTTTTTGAAGTACTTTTCACGATTTCCAATAGAAACCATTCACTCCCCCTCAATATGTGCATCGATATACGAAAGAGTTTAGCACATATTAGAGAGAACATGCACTTTGAATCAAAACGATCATCATTTATCAGATTTCATAATTAAATCACAAATTCTCCCTTGATCAAAAATATCAAACCCTTTGAGATTTTGGATCTCAAGTAATTTAATCAGGTTTGGAAAACATGGGAGAAAATGTGGCCTGGTTTAAATACTCATCTTGTTTTTGGGTAAATGCTCCTCCTCAATCATGTGCATCAAGTATATGAAATCGTTTGACACATGGAGGTAGGAGTGCCTTTAAAGGACAAAAGCAGATTTGAGATTTAAATCACGATCTCTCCCCCGATCAAAAATTTCAAACCCTTTGAGATTTGTGATCCCAATTGATTTAAATTATTTAGAAAATTTTAGGTGAAAGACGTGGCCCGATTTAATTTTGAAAAATGACTGAAATGGACCAATTTTAGACATTAAAGATTGTTAGTGTCAAGTATGATAGTTTTAAGAGATCTTTAAGTAAAATAAAACAATTTCACAATCAAACAAGAATAGAAAAAATTTCATTTTGAAAGATCTTTGAGTTTTAAAGAAAATCATACCATGACATAACATTAAATCTTTAGATCACCACTTTAATTTGTACAAGCCGGACTTGATAGATGAATTATCGTTTGAAAATATTTTATTTTAAATCACTCTCCCCCTCAATCGATGACCGTAGTCGTTGATTGAGTGACTTAAGTTTTGATAAAATGAAGTCCGGTGATTTCCAAAATTAAGTCCAGTTTATTTTCAAAACCAATATTTTTTCCATTTTCAAAACAATATTTTCATAATGTTTTAAAAATGTTGTCATCTACTACTTGTCCTGCACAAAGATACTTTAGGTGGTTGAGCTGCTTTTGTTGTTGTTGCTGGAGGTTTGGAAGAAAACCATCTGTTGATGCAGTAAGACCTCTTACGTTGCATTTTTTCATGCCAACTCTCCATAGAGGTCAAATTAAGCTCCGTTTCTTTATTTGATGATGAAGAAAACCATCTGCTGATGTAGTGAGACCTCTTACATTGCATTTTTTTCATGCCAACTCTCCATAGAAGTCAAATTAAACTCCGTTTCTTCATTTGTCAACCCAAGATATAGTTACCCTTTCCATTCGGCATCCAATCATCTTCTTTTGCGGGATCCGGATCGGGAACATTGTTATAAACCATCTTATCTGCATACGTTAGTCAACACAAACAAATACATGGTGGTCGACAACACCAGAATAGCAATCGACTAATAAAAGTGAATCCAACATGTCAATCAGATCATACAAAGGCATGGGAATTATATGTTTATCAACTATAATCATCTAATCCTAACAATCATATCCTAGGCACCTAGTTCTTCAACGTAGGTTAACATATTTTACATTTAAGTATATAGGATAATTAGATAAGCTCGTTAGATGATATAGATTTGAAAACATTCTCCCCCTCAATCAATGACTAATTTTCTGAAAAGATTAAAAGGGCTGAATTCATTGATTGAGTTTTCAAATTTTTACGAAAACACTGAATCTGATAGATTTTTAAGCAACTCATTTTCCACCATTTAGAAAACACCAAATATTTTTCTGAAGAATTTATAGAAAGAAAAACATTTGTGTAGGAACAGCAGTCCTTCGACATACTTTCCTCATATTGTATTTAGGATAAGTGCACGAAATTTTTGAAAATTGGTTTAGCGCAACACTTTCCTTCTTGAAGAGCGAGTTGCTATCTAAAATAATAGCAAACCATGGTTTAAGAACGGGTTACAGTCTGAAGTAACTGTAAGCCATTTGATTTGTGACATGTTTTGAAAATAAATATTTACACCTTCTGCTCGAACTACATCTATGGTCCCGTGCCATTGTTGAATGACATTCTAAGACTGCAGATGTTATCGATACCAGAAGACATGTCTTGAGAAAACATATTTTTGGTCTTTTTCAAATTTTTTGATTTTTTTATGGGTTTTTGTTGGTTTTATATTTTTCTATTTTCTTTTTGTTGGTTTTATATTTTTGTATTTGGTTTTTGAAAAATATTTACAAGGATAGAGTAGATGATATAGTTTAAGAAGATGATGATACTAGTACCGAGATAAGGATATCGTTCAGCACATCGTTGCAGAAGATAGAAATCGTCATCTCTTAAACATTCACCACCAAAGCTTCTGAGGCTCTTGAAAAGAAGAAATTGAGCCTTTAAGAATGTGAGACTTTGGCAGCTTCCCCCAAATTGAAAATCCTTTAGCTGAGCAGATTTGAAGCTCTATTTCAAGCTTTCCTTAGCCAGGTGCACAAAGAAGCACACCATTATCATCGATCTTGCTGCTCCTTTTAAGAATGATCTTTGTGATTCTTCGTTCGGGGTTATATCATCCAATAGAACAGCAACATATCATCCCATGCTTGAATGACTCTTCTCAAATTCCTTTTCCACTGAAGTCTGAAGCGATCCATTCCAAAGGTGTCAAGAGAACAATTCCCCAAGTAGTTGAATTGATGCGCCGGTCTCTTTGTATAATGCTCAAGAACTCTCCGAATACACATCATGAGGGAACGAAAACACCTCCCAATGTTCACATTTTTCTTCCCGATGATCGTGTATGAAGCTCAAGAACTCGGTACACCAATACCCAAGAGCTCTCCCGAATACACATCATGAGGGGAATGAAAACACCTCCCCAATGTTCACATTTTTCTTCCCTGATGATCGTGTATGAAGCTCAAGAACCCGAAGTACACTCATTCCCAAAGAAAGAAAATAACTGATAACACCTCCCTCATGTTACACATTTATCTCCCCTGAATATGTCATACTTGTGTACCTCTTTTATCCCCTGAAACTAACTCTTCCATCTCTTCCCCGACATATTTAGAATTAGAACACTAGAAGCCACGAGTCAAACACTGAGTTTCTCTGCGGTCATGACATTTGTCTTCCTGGGATATCTTCAATCACTTAGAAGAATTAAGTTCATCAAGTGTACTCGTTGTGCTTTTAGATGTGTGTCTCCTTCCCCTTGCTGGTTTTGACACTTGTAATCACAACACATTGTAAGCTCATGTACTAGAAATCTTTTGAGAAGATCGCTTGAAGTCTTTGTGAGAATCAACTTGCTGAAGTACATTGTCAGCGAGTCTAGTTGGGGATTAAATCAGACATTTCACCCTCCCCCAATTAGTGCTCTCCCCTAAACCGGCAATCTATTTGATAAATGCTTGGATTAAGAAGAAGTCTTTAGATTGTTAAATGCAACTCGTCTTTAGTCTTCTAACATGTAGCAGAAAATGTAGAACTGACTGTAGACTCAACCTTCTTCAAAATTGTTCAATTGGGGAATAGATAGTTAGCATCTTCATCTCACCAAATGCATTCCCGTTAACATACAAATAGCAAATCCCCTTAACTCAAATCCCTCCCAATCAAACAAGAACAGAAAGATGTTCATTAAGGAAATCAGCCCCGCAACTGGAAGCACTTTGTCATTAATCAAATCAGCCCGTGTGAAGATGTCAACCAACGGCTCTGAGAAGAAACTCCATGTGAAGATGACCCGATAAGAAGATGCTTGGTTCTTACATGATTTTGGAGCCGTTTGACCATTTATTCTCATATATCAATCAACCATGCAGTAAATTCACACTTCTTCTCCCCCTCAAGAATTTCAAACAGAGTTGCCATTCTTGATTGAATAAGTGAAAATTATCCAAATGTAGTCTGTTCACACTTCTCCCCCTCAAAGGTTGCATAGGATGTCGCCATCGTCATTTTAATTGAGCAAGTGGAATAAGATTACTAGCAACGGTGGTTCGGTTCACTTGATGATTAAACGCGCATGGAAAAAGTATGAAGCATGTTGATGAGAATGGTCATAATAAGAAGATTTTTCTTCTTTAGAAGATAATGCGCACTGAAACGTACACATTTCTTTTCTTTAGAGTACGAGGCTTAAACTGTTGTGTTCAAATCGTCATAAGAAGATTTCTCTTCTTTCGAAGATAAAGCGCACTGAAACGTACACTTTTCTTTTCTTTAGAGTACGAGGCTTGAACTGTTGTGTTCAAACGTCATTATCTCTCTCTTTTCAATCTCTCTTGGCAAACTTGTTATCAATCCCATTATCATTCAGTAGGCTCTTTGTCATGACAGTTGATGGATAAAATCCAATATGATGAATTTGACCCTGAAGTAAACTAACCCGAACTCGTGACTTAAACTTGCACATGTGTAACAAAGAGCGGTGCCGAGACTTCATCCTCCATTGAATCTCTAAGTACTCTATACTCTTCATCCAACCAACCATCAAGTATAAGACGTACATCACCTCTTGAAAATCCACAATTGAATGTGACAATGAGCACTACAACGTAACTCCTTAAAGTGATAGTTATTTTGTGGTGGTAAGAGCCCAATTCCCCCAAGTGGTAAAAGAAACGGAAAAGTCACCCAACAATAACTAGATTTCGATGTCTTCATTTTTGATAATAAGCTCGAACAAGGATCTTGAAGAATCATCATCCAACCATCCCTGATACCTTCAGATACTAAGTACACTCGCCCGTGATATTTCACTTCAACTTCAAATAAACAATATTGAATTAACGCCGTTGTCACGTCTTCTGTTTAAGAGCTCAAATCTAGCCTCCTTTGACGTTTTAAGTGAACTATGATAATGGTTTCATCCCGACCATGGTTAAAAGCACATAACCACGTAAACCTTGTAATAACCAAACTGCCATTAAGAACAGAGTGATGATACATGGGCCTAACTAAATAGGCCGAAAAGGAGACCTAATGCATAAATGTATTGTACAGTTCTGTTACTGTACAATACATTTATGTATTAGGTCTCCTTTTAGGCCTCTTTAGTTAGGTCCATTTATCATTTTCCTTAAAAATATCCAACTAATCACCCAATTCATGAAGTACACCCTTTATCCCTTCTTTGAAGTAGAAACCGTAGCACCAGCATCAGATAAGATCCAAAATTACACTTTCCCTTTCTCCAGGATGGTTCCATCATCACGGGATTTTATAATTCTATAGTTTAAACCGAGAAATAGTTTCTTTCGCGGGATTCTAGAAAACCAAGAATAAACCGAGAGATCGAGCCGGAAATGCACTTTACTTACACCGGGATGATTCCATTGTCACGGGATTTTACAAATCTAAGATTTAAACCGTGAAATAGATTCTTTCGCGGGATTTTACAAAATCAAGACAAAACCGTAAACAATGACAGCTTGAATGTGTTATGATAACTTTGGTTTCAGTGAATATCTGTTTTAGGGGAACATGCAGCGGTTCATCAATGATTCATTCATCATCAACAACAATTCTTCAACAATTCTTTACTCATACGTAGAAAACTTCACAAACCATACTAAGTAGAGTAGTATACACTACTTTCCCCTGGAGGTTGACTGTAAAACATCAAAGTACACATTTCTCCCCCATGATGGTTTCGAACTTTCGGAAGCATCATTAACGTGTACACCCATCTGCACGAAAAGTTCTTGTCATAAGCAAACATTTTGAAAAGTCATGACTGACGCTGAAGATTCTTGAAATATTTTGCTTAGACTGTGAAGTATCATTGACATTTTGTAGCGAAAAATATTCCATGAGAATTGCTGATCACATCACAATCATAAACCCTTTGGTAAACACATCTTTCACATATTCTGTCGGCCATTGCTGTGACCACTTGGTGAAGTCAACCCGATATACCAAACTTGATCATGAAGTAGAATTCCACAAATTTGTTACTTAAACTTGTACTAATCTGTAACCATCGGTAAATTTCACATTGTATTACTAATATAATATTCTAATAAAAGAATATTTATCTATTTATCGTCAATTTTTTAGATAAACGTTATCGCTTATCGATTAAAAAGAAAAAAAAAAAAAAAAAAAAAACTAATGTGACGTAAATTTTCATAAGATTAAATGACTATTTTACCCTATGATTTATTCTATTTGACTCTTATCGTGACGTAAAATCAGATAGTATAATCGGTAGTTAACCGGTAACTTCCCAAGTTAATTAATTCACCCTAATTCGAATTATTACTCTTTAAACATTTTTGTTCACCTCTGTCTATTTAACGAGAAGTTATCTCGAAAAAACGTGAAAACTACATATAACGCGTACCGACACCGCATTAGTTATTGTTTAATCTCGATAACTATTTTTCGGAATCGATAATTGTGTTTAGGTACTATTTTTTATAAAAACGATCACGAAAATGTATTTTATACACAATTTATTTAAAAACGTCAAACCATGATATCGTGTTTACACTTTAGCTCAACAGGACACGAGTACCCGGTGTAATAATAAATCAAACCGCCCTATCCCTACTTTAACAATAAATATCACATCTATCTTTCTCTCTCTCTTAAAAATGTGCCATCAACTCTCTCTAAAAAAAAAAGAGATATCATCTTCCATCTCTCTCATTACCACCGCCACTCTCTTGCCGCCTCACCACCTTACCGCCACCACAACCGGCTGCCATCACCATCATCAAAACAATAAGGGGTGCGTTTGTTTTGCTTCGTGTTTGTTTTTAATCGAGCTAATCACCACTGTCGCCCCATCTCACTATTCCTCTCCTAATCCTGGTGGTATGACAAAACTCAACCATCTAGTTTGTTATTTTAATATGAAACCGAATACAAATCGGTTTATTTATTTTCGTGGATGTTAAAAAAAAGAAAGAAAAGAAACTGAATTAAACATGTTTTGATAATCATATTCGTGTGGTTAGGGCAAATAAAACAAGAGTGGTGTTTGTTTGTTTGTTTTTTATTCGGGTCAGTATGGAACCTTACGGGTCAGGTCAACCCGATCTATACTCGGGGTGTTTAGTCTACTTTCGGTGCAAAACACAACCGAGAGGTTGTGTGTTCAAAACCCTCGAGGGGGTGTTAGTTTGATTGTGTTCGGGTCACAGCCACACCGCAGAGGAGGTGTTTGGCTTATTTTCCAGTTTATGGCCTATTCTTATGTGCTTAATTGTTTAGGTGTTGTGGAGTTGGTTAGCTTGCTTGTTTTGTGGTTTATCTTTGTTTGAATTTACTGTGTTTCAGCTGGAAAAGTAACCACAAAACTGACGTTTGTTTATCTTGGGTCACGACCACAGCTGCACCACATAGTGGTGTTGAGCTCCTGGATTTAGCCACCAAACCGCACCTAAGAGGGGGCGTTTGGTTGTTTGCTTACTGACGCAGCCCACCCCAAAGGGGTGTTTGTTTATGCGTATGACAGCCCCAAGAGGGGCGCTTGGTTTGTTTGTCGCAGCTCACACCAAAGTCACCAAAGGGTGCGTCTGATTTCAGCCCGAACTAGGGTGCGTTTGTTTGGTCATATATTTAATGCTATTCATATGTATTGCATGTTGGTTTCGGATTACTTATTATTTTTTTTGGGTCACGGATCGATTTGGATTTGCTTATTTTCTTTAGTGTGTGGTTTAGTTTATAGATAGTATAGCATACTTGATATTGTTTGATTTTGGTTAACAACAAACCGTATAAGGGCACTTGTTTGTGTTCGATTTCGGATCACCGAGAACAACAACAAAGGTGGTTTGTTTGTTTGGTCTCGATGCAACAAGAAAACCCGAGAAGAGTATTTGTTTAGCTTATATGTGGTTCGGCTTATTTGGTGTTTGTGTATGTTTTGTTGTTCGTACAAAAACCCGACCGTGAGGTTGAGGGTTCGAAACCCACTTGGCGTTGTTTAGTTGTTTTTCTTTCATTCCTAGCTTATTTTTATAAGCTTATAGTTTGATTGCTTTGCTTGATTAACTGCTCATGTTGTATCAGCTTATTTGAACCACTTATATTATGAGTACTTCTTGTAAAACTGCTTTGATATCTTTCTGATAATCTTTTATGTTCACTTATACTTTTGGTCTTAACATGTTGTCGAGATTGGGCCTAATATATTCAATAATTAGCGGATTAAATTAAGACTTGCATGACTTGGACATATAACGGACTGAGACCATTTGGACTATCAGACCATATTGGACAAATTGAATATAAATTGACATTATTTGGACATGCTAACTAATGACGGACTATATATATATATATATATATATATATATATATATATATATATATATATATATATATATATATATATATATATATATATATATATATATATATATATATATATATATATATATATATATGATATATATATATATATATATATATAGATATTATATGACATTGACTTGGAATTATAGATATTGGACTAATTATTATACTACTTAAGGATTATTAAGAACTTAGGCATTGTAATCGTTGGATTATATTGGAATAATTTACGGACTACTAATGAACTATAAACCTTATTGGACTACATATATTTGACATATATCAAGTTGATACTATTTAAACTATCGGACTTGGACATATTAAATGTAACGAATTGATATTATTTGGACTATATATTTGTACATTATTTTTGGACATGTTGGATTATTATCCTCGTGATGGACTCGAGATATCGGACATACGCCTATTGGACTGTTATCGGACTATAAAACAAATGACCAATAAATCTAAATTAAACTTCTAAAGACTGGTTATTCGTCAAACTTAACTAATCTATTTATATCTCACTTAATTGCTATTTGATCCTTACATGTTTATTTCCTTTCATACGTGTACTATATATTTTATACTTTGATATGTGTTTCGAGTCTAGATCTTCAAACCATCACAAGAATGATGATACTAAACTCTTTAAAAACGTTGATACGAAACTTCCACAAAAACTAAAACAACTATCTTTTGAAAACTTATTAACTTTACGATACGCATTCTGAGATAATCCATATACTATTAGGTTGTGCCATTGATGCGCCATTGCATCCGCACTCTTATATCGTTGTGCGTTGCTACCTTGTGATACTACTGTAATACATTTCTCGATGTCAGTCGTGTTAGTTTTGATTCTTGTATTTCTTCGGACTAAGGTGAGTTTCACAGCCCCATTTTACTGTTTTACTCTTTTGGGGTGAAAAGCATGCTATGATTACTTAAAACTAAATTGGTTGTGCATATATGAAATTATGGATTTATCGAATCGATTCAATCTCTCGAGCTATGCTCGCTATATCCGTGCAAACCGGTATATATGCTTATGTTTGGCGCCTATGTACGATCAGTAAAAGTCCCTGTTACCACACTACTTATTAACTCCTCCCACAAGACGGGATGAGCCGCTGATATCTATGGATAGCGCTATTTAGGGCGAGCCAACCCTCACTCTACTAACCGAGTGCATAGAATCACCTTCTCATGCTAGGTTAGAGCATGTTGCACGTAGGGGCAATGTATTCGGCTGAATCGGCTTAAGTAGTGGAACCCTTATGCCATGAACGCGCTGCATACAGAATGGACCCTTTGAAACTTTGACAACCAATTGATTTTCCTAATTTGGAAACTACTTGGTGTACTAAACCTGTGAACTCACCAACCTTTGTGTTGACATTTTTAGCAGGTATTTTCAGGATGGCGTTAGCTAAACTTTGGAGGCGCTTGGGCATTGGCATGGCATGATCATAGAAGACTCTGATGTAAATTTGGGGACCACTTTAATTCTTTTTTGGGCCTACATTCTATAATATATATTTAAAAAAAAAAAAAAGTAAACATAAATCTTTACGAAATACGATTTCTCAAGTTAAACTGTTGTTCTATACATTGTGTTGTGGTACCAATCGAGTAATACCCCTAAACACTTACTCACGCAGACTATCATTTTTGGGGTGTTACAGATTGGTATCAGAGCCTCGGTTATAGAGAACTGGGTATTTTTGAAACCTAGACTATAACTACTTTTACGAAAACTTAACACTATGACCGATACATGCCTGCCTGCCAAGCTGATGCCTCGATTTTGACTTGTTGAAGTCATACTTGATAAGATATGTATTATATTACTATTCACTTAATGGCACTATGAGCCATGATTGTTTCTCCTATACGTATGTATACGTATCACAGAGCTACGCCTTATCCCTCACATAAATGGAATGCTCGTTTTACTTTTCGTAACAACTAAAAGTACAGGACATAATGCTAGTGCAACTGAGCCGAGTATTTCAAAGTTCATGTGAATATAGATTGATCACCTATATTCATCAGGGAGAAGGGCATAGACTGATCACCTATGTCCAACCCTGAGGCTAACTTTGCAATGCTGGGGATGGTTATTTTGGTTTTGGGGAAACGAAATGGTTTTGTATGTGTAAACGAGCATGGTCATGATACAAATTTAACCCTACACACAACACACTGGCATCACAATACTTATTCATAGTGATATTTTTCCACTTTTACGGAACGTCTTTCATCGCCGCTTGGTTATGTTACGACTATGAAATTACTTTCGGAATTAATGAAAACGTTTAATCATGCTTTACGTTCGGTCGAGTTAGACCCGATTGGTCACCATTTGAATTTAAGTTGCGTATCTCGACACGCTTGATATCGTAATAAGTTCATTGAACTTACTGGAGTGTTTTGGAATTTATCGTGACTATGTTTGACTTTGGATTATTTGGTATTGAGATTTTGGGTCTCGTTGCGGACTTGGATTTGCCACTTTATTATAGCCTTGCCTTGATTGTCTTGGAACGATTGTTGTTTATTTTTCCAAATCGATGTTGTTCACTTGATATTATTCAATCGACGTTATCCACTCGATGTTGTTAATCTTTCTGAATCGAAAATGTTCTACTGACATTGTTTCATCAACAATACTTGATTAAGGTTATACCTTACGCCTTATTGATGTAATACCTCATGCACTATTGGTGTTATACCTTATGCTCCATTCATGTATTTCTATCAAGGTCGTTCTATCGACTCAGTTTTATTGATACCGTTTTATCCATGTTATCCTACTATGTTGTTTTATGAATGACACTCTGCTGATATTGTTCTGTCGATGCTATCCTATCGATATGTACCTTACACTCAATCAATGTGTGATCCTTTATTGTACCCATTGGGAACTATTGACGTTTACTCGTATTTGGAGCTTGACTTGATCTCGACTTGTAGTCGGATTTCTTTTGAAAATATGACTATGAACTCAAACGTTGTACCCTTCTTCGTTAAGTACTAAATATACTACTGAGCCAATCGACTGATTGCTAATAGTAATTAAATCTCTCATTCAGAGTTGTACTCTGAACTTGCTACTATGCCCAAAACAGATGATAAGACCGTGAGAAGTAACCTGAACTGCGTTCTTTAGAGGCGGATGCCTAATTCTTCACTCGTCCTTTAGAAATACCAGTTGTCTTTGTTACCCTCATATGAGATCATGAGCCGTGCTGTTATTCTCATATGAACTGAATTCGATTACTCTATAGACCATTTTATGGTCGCCCTACAAAATGTTTCTGCTCTCGAAATGTCGATCTGATGCCCGTTTTACTGAGAAGTTTCGATGATTATCGTTAGTATAGATTGATTGCCCAAATGTCGTGCAGCTACTTGCTGTGAAGAAAGGATTGTTCGTGTACCTTATCATGATGAGTCTTTGATGTTATACGGAGCCGGTAGTACTGGTGGAAATTTGTCTAGATTGAATATCATTTCTTGCCCCAAAGCCCAGAAGCACATAGAGAAGGATAGTACCCTCTTTTTGGCTCGATTTATGGAGAAGAAGGATAAAGAGAAGGAAGTAAAACATATTAGTCATGTGCCGATTGTTCGAGACCTTTCCGAAGTGCCCCTGAAGACTGAGTACCTCCATCTAGATAGTTAAGAGTTCCGACTAAACCTAGTACCAGGTGTTGCTGATCTATTTGATCAACTCCAAGGATCGAGTGCTTACTCAAAGATTGAACTGTAATTTGGGTATCATTAAGTTAGAGTCTAAGAGGACGCACTGAAGACTAAATTTAAAACCCGTTACGGCCATTATAAGTTTCAGGTTATGCCATTTTGGTTAACTAATGCACCGGCCGTGTTCATAGATCTCCTGAATCGAGTGTGCAAACCCTACTTGGATAAGTTTATGATAATTTTCATAGATGATGTCTTGATTTACTCGGAGTGGAAGACAGGGGCACGAAGAACATCTAAGACTCATCCTAGGACCACTTAAGAATTGACTTATTGAATTATACGCTAGAATTAGTTATCTACATCAACTGCGTTTATTTACTCTCTTTACTCGAGCCTCTTTCTCCAAATGTGAATTTTGGATTCTGATCGTGAAATTTCTTAGTACCGTGATCGATAGTCAGAGTATCCACGTAGATCCCGGCAAGATTAAGTCTATTAGAGACTCGGCGACTCCTACGACTTCAATTGAGAAACGCCAAATTTATAGAACTTGTTGAACATAAATAATGAACGAACCACTAAAACTTTTGATGGTCTAGAAATATACCAAGAGTTAACTTGCAACTAGAGCCACTATTTCTGGGAACATATACTTAATCCCCTACTCATCTCTAAGGAATACCAATGATTTGCCATGCTATTCCCCCCTTCTGAAATAATAAAATTTTCATCATTTGACAATTAAACTGCTTGCAATAACTTTGCCGACCATTTTGCGGTCATTCTACAAAATGTTTTACTATTATACCATAAAACCAAGAATTTCTGACCTTACTAATAATTTATAAACAATGAATTGTCCTCCTATTCCCCTATAAACTATTTTACAAACCATCTTACAAATTATTCATTGATTAAGTTACTACTTGATACTAAATCAAAAAGTGACTGCAAATATTTCTACTATTTGGCAATTAATAAATTGTTTCTTATTTACTCTAAGAATTAGTTACAAATCATTTCACGAGTTATTTTATAGCCTGATTGTTGTCTTACCAAAATATCACAAAATTTAACTGCAATTTCACTAATACACTATAAATAATAAATCGTTTTCTATTACCCTATAAGCCGTTTTAAAATTTTCTTTACCAAGTTATTGCTTCAAATACAAAATTACAAAATACGATTTACTATTAATTTGCAAATAATAAAATATCTCCCTCATTACTCAATAAATGGTTTATACAAACTGTTTCATAAACTATAGTACTATACTGTAATCATCTTATAAACTAACTACTTCCTTGAACAACTTTGAAGGACAACCAACACCTTCTTTTGTAATTGAACTAAATCTTCGGAGTAGATCAAACTCTGTTGTGAAACAACAAATAATAAACGTTAATGGGAAATTGCTAAGGAATAAACTGATTCATTAGCTACAAAAGCTGAACTGTTGGAATTATTTGAAATTAAGAAACAACTTTTGAATTCACATGTAAACCTCAACTTGGAACCGAGTCCATGTGATCATTTAAGAGCTTTATTTAACAAATTTTCATCACAAAAGCTGAAGTTCAGCAACTTTCTCTACATTCATTTAAGTTCTCTCCCGAAATTTTAACAAGTCGAGACTCTTTGTTTTTATAGCGATCAAATCCGAGAGCACGGTGACACCATGTTAGTCCTTATAGGATAAACTACCAACGAGCTTAACATTTACAACTGTACTCTAACCTTAGGCGTCTAAAACTTATGGATTCATACATACTTAACTACATTTTCTTCTATAACGCCTTGCTTTCAAGGACCTTGTTTTAAGGGTTTCACTTGCCTCAACGATAAAACTTGTGATGACATTTTTCTGAAGATACTTGTTCTTTCGAATTAGAAGTTTCTGGTCAAACCTTATCAAACTTTCTTATGCTAAGAGACATCAAAACGTCGACTTCTGTGAAAATGTCTTATTACGTCACGTGTGAAAACCTATCTTGCCAAAATATAATCCTTTCGAGGTCACGAACATCTTACCCAACTACCTGTCTCAGACAAGGATACTTGTATTACTTACGATTCACAATACTGCCAACTCTTGAAAACAACGGATATAAGTCGTGATAATAATATCTCTGACATCAAGGTTCCAAAATCTACTTCTTTTCTTGCACCTCACTCTGAGGGCAGTACTTCTTGATTATAACTTCTCCAACTTCGTCCAAACAATCTTATGAGTACTCTCAACACTAATACATTGAGCAACAACATGTTACCATGACAAAGCATCATTCAGAAGTATGCTTGCTGCATGTTTGACTTTGCATTCTTCATCATAGTTGATGATTAGAAATATCGGCTCTGTCCACTCAAACAAACGAGCCAAACCAACCTCTCTTTCCATGACTTTGAAAATTTTGAGCTTGTAGCTCCAGAACTCCTTGTAAGAACAACCTCTGACCACTGATATAACACTTATGCATGTGGTGCTTTCAACTGGCCTTGCAACATTACTTTGGAGTTTCGTTAATCCTCCAATTATCTATATTTTATATTATCCTTTGAAATATACCAACTTGAAGCTTGATATTAATCAAAACTTTTGCACACTGATAAAACCTTAAGAGAATTCCTGAATTTCACTTGGGAGCGTGCGATCAGAATTCATCATAAGCACTCACATTTTTCCCAGACATCTCAACATCAGACTTTTCAAAATCTTCATTTGAATTGGATCGATAGCTCATAAACTCGAGCTACCACCTGAATTTAGAAGTGTACACGACGTCACTCAGTTGTACAATCTCAAGAAGTGTCGTACTGATGAGGCACTCATTATTTTTCTGGAAGAGATCCAGATTGATGAACGTCTGAACTCTATCGAAGAACCAACTTAGGCAAGTCGCATTTCTATTGTCAAAGTTCGATGGAACTCGAGAAGAGTTCCTGGATTCACATGGGAACGTGAAAATGAACTCAAACACACCGTCAGCAGACAACACTCATTGAACTTCGGGACTAAGTTCCCATAAGAGGGTGAGACTGTAACCATCGGTAAATTTCACATTGCATTACTAATATAATATTCTAATAAAAGAATATTTATCTATTTATACGTCAATTTTTTTAGATAAAACGTTATCAGTTTATCTGATTAAAAAAAACTAATATGACGTAAATTTTTATAAGATTAAATGACTATTTTACCCTTTGATTTATTCTATTTGACTCTTATCGTGACGTAAAATCAGATAGTATAATCGGTAGTTAACCGGTAACTTCCCAAGTTAATTAATTCACCCTAATTCGAATTATTACTCTTTAAACATTTTTGTTCACCTCTGTCTATTTAACGAGAAGTTGTCTCGAAAAAACGTGAAAACTACATATAACGCGTACCGACACCGCATTAGTTATTGTTTAATCTCGATAACTATTTTTCGGAATCGATAATTGTGTTTAGGTACTATTTTTTATAAAAACGATCACGAAAATGTATTTTATACACAATTTATTTAAAAACGTCGAACCATGATATCGTGTTTACACTTTAGCTTAACAGGACACGAGTACCCGGTGTAATAATAAATCAAACCGCCCTATCCCTACTTTAACAATAAATATCACATCTATCTTTCTCTCTCTCTTAAAAACGTGCCATCAACTCTCTCTAAGAAAAAAGAGATATCATCTTCCATCTCTCTCATTACCACCGCCACTCTCTTGCCGCCTCACCACCTTACTGCCGCCACAACCGGCTGCCATCACCATCATCAAAACAATAAGGGGTGCATTTGTTTTGCTTCGGGTTTGTTTTTAATCGAGCTAATCACCAATGTCGCCCCATCTCACTATTCCTCTCCTGATCCTGTGGTATGACAAAACTCAACCATCTAGTTTGTTATTTTAATATGAAACCGAATACAAATTGGTTTATTGATTTTCGTGGATGTTAAAAAAAAGAAAGAAAAAAAACTGAATTAAACATGTTTTGATAATCATATTCGTGTGGTTAGGGCAAATAAAACAAGAGTGGTGTTTGTTTGTTTGTTTTTGATTCGGGTCAGTATGGAACCGTACGGGTCAGGTCAACCCGATCTATACTCGGGGTGTTTAGTCTACTTTCGGTGCAAAACACAACCGAGAGGTTGTGTGTTCAAAACCCTCGAGGGGGTGTTAGTTTGATTGTGTTCGGGTCACAGCCACACCGCAGAGGAGGTGTTTGGCTTATTTTCCAGTTTATGGCCTATTCTTATGTGCTTAATTGTTTAGGTGTTGTGGAGTTGGTTAGCTTGCTTGTTTTGTTGTTTATCTTTGTTTGAATTTCATCGTGTTTCACCGAAAAGTAACCACAAACCTGACGTTTGTTTATCTTGGGTCACGACCACAACTGCACCACATAGTGGTGTTGAGCTCATGGATTTAGCCACCAAACCGCACCTAAGAGGGGGCGTTTGGTTGTTTGCTTACTGACGCAGCCCACCCCAAAGGGGTGTTTGTTTATCGTGTGATGCCCCAAGAGGGCGCTTGGTTTGTTTGTCGCACCACACCAAAGTCACCAAAGGTGCATCTGATTTCAGCCCGAACTAGGGTGCGTTTGTTTGGTCATATATTTAATGCTATTCATATGTATTGCATGTTGGTTTCGGATTACTTATTATTTTTTTTGGGTCACGAATCGATTTGGATTTGCTTATTTTCTTTAGTATGTGGTTTAGTTTATAGATAGTATAGCATACTTGATATTGTTTGATTTTGGTTAACAACAAACCGTATAAGGGCACTTGTTTGTGTTCGATTTCGGATCACCGAGAACAACCACAAAGGTGGTTTGTTTGTTTGGTCTCGATGCAACAAGAAAACCCGAGAAGAGTATTTGTTTAGCTTATATGTGGTTCGGCTTATTTGGTGTTTATGTATGGTTTGCTGTTGGTACAAAAACCCGACCGTGAGGTTGAGGGTTCGAAACCCACTTGGCGTTGTTTAGTTGTTTTTCTTTCATTCCTAGCTTATTTGTATAAGCTTATAGTTTGATTGCTTTGCTTGATTAACTGCTCATGTTGTATCAGCTTATTTGAACCACTTATATTATGAGTACTTCTTGTAAAACTGCTTTGATATCTTTCTTATAATCTTTCATGTTCACTTATACTTTTGGGCTTAACATGTTGTCGAGATTGGGCCTAATATATTGAATAATTAGCGGATTAAATTAAGACTTGCATGACTTGGACATATAACGGACTGAGACCATTTGGACTATCAGACCATATTGGACAAATTGAATATAAATTGACATTATTTGGACATGCTAACTAATGACGGACTATATATATATATATATATATATATATATATATATATATATATATATATATATATATATATATATATATATATATATATATATATATATATATATATATATATATATATATATGACATTGGACAAAGGTTTTAGATATTGGACTTGGAATTATTATACTACTTATTGGATTATTAAGTGAACTTAGGCATTGTACTGTTGGATTATATTGGAATAATTTACGGACTACTAATGAACTATAAACCTTATTGGACTACATATATTTGACATATATCAAGTTGATACTATTTAAACTATCGGACTTGGACATATTAAACGTAAAGAATTGATATTATTTGGACTATATATTTGTACATTCTTTTTGGACATGTTGGATTATTATCCTCGTGATGGACTCGAGATATCGGACATACGCCTATTGGACTGTTATCGGACTATAAAACAAATGACCAATAAATCTAAATTAGACTTCTAAAGACTGGTTATTCGTCAAACTTAACTAATCTATTTATATCTCACTTAATTGCTATTTGATCCTTACATGTTTATTTCCTTTCATACGTGTACTATATATTTTATACTTTGATATGTGTTTCTAGTCTAGATCTTCAAACCACCACACAAATGATGATACTAAACTCTTTACAAACGTTGATACGAAACTTCCACAAAACTAAAACAACTATCTTTTGAAAACTTATTAACTTTACGATACGCATTCTGAGATAATCCATATACTATTAGGTTGTGCCATTGACGCGCCGTTGCGTCCGCACTCTTATATCGTTGTGCGTTGCTACCTTGTGATACTACTGTAATACATTTCTCGATTCCAGTCGTGTTAGTTGTGAATCTTGTATTTCTTCGGACTAAGGTGAGTTTCACACCCCCATTTTACTGTTTTACTCTTTTGGGGTGAAAAGCATGCTATGATTACTTAAAACTAAATTGGTTGTGCATTTATGAAATTATGGATTTATCGAATCGATTCAATCATCGAGCTATGCTCGCTATATCTTGCAATCGGTATGTATGCTTATGTTTGGCGCCTATGTACGACTGTAAAAGTCCCCTGTTACCATACTACTTATTAACTCCCTCCCACTGTATGGGACGAGCCGTTGATATCTATGGATAGCGCTATTTAGGGGCAGAGCCAACCCCTCACTCTACTAACCGGAGTGCATAGAATCACCTTCTCATGCTATGTTAGAGCATGTTGCACGTAGGGGCAATGTATTCGGCTGAATCGGCTTAAGTAGTGGAACCCTTATGCCATGAACGCGCTGCATACAGAATGGACCCTTTGAAACTTTGACAACCAATTGATTTTCCTAATTTGGAAACTACTTGGTGTACTAAACCTGTGAACTCACCAACCTTTGTGTTGACATTTTTAGCATGTATTTTCAGGATTGCGTTAGCTAAACTTTGGAGGTGCTTGGGCATTGGCATGGCATGATCATAGAAGACTCTGATGTAAATTTGGGGACCACTTTAATTCTTTTATGGGCCTACATTCTATAATATTTATTTTGAAAAAAAAATGTAAACATAAATCTTTACGAAATACGATTTCTCAAGTTAAACTGTTGTTCTATACATTGTGTTGTGGTACCAATCGAGTAATACCCCGGTAACACTTACTTCTGCTGCAGACTATCATTTTTTGGGTGTTACATAATCCTTGTGAAAAAGAAATGGTGTACCCAATGTACAAAACCTATTGACATATCCTCAACTACGTGAGACACTGAAGTGATAGCTACGTTGTGGGTTAAGCGAGAAAGAATTAAAACCGTAACTAAATAACCAAGTCTTTATCACATCCAATAAACGCCCAAACAAGTCATCTTCACGGAAGGGTAGAAAGAAAGAAGACGAAATAAGTAAACGCGCCCGGAAAATCTCACTTCAAATCCCAATGAGAAATATCGTACAAACAACCCCATAGTCAACTTTGTTCATGTATCGATTCAAGCCGTGACATAATAAACTCCATGAAAATGTATAAACCAAGATATCAACCCGCACAACACAACAAATCTCAACATCTCACCAAAATTCATCATCAAATCTCATTATCACAAATTTCATATATACGATCCAATTATGAGAAGTCTATCATGTCCATCATCCAGAACCATGTCATCAAATGTGCTGTACAAGCCCGGTTCAGCTTACAAAAACGAACACATGTTAATTGGCCCAATTAAGCTCCTCCCGGTCCATTCCATTCGTTTATACCCATGAGATCCAATCCAATTCCATGATGCACAATATTCTAAACAAACATCAACAATCATATTGTCACAAACCGCATAGAGGTATCCCCATGATCCTATCATCCAATACTTAGAATATGTGCCAATCGTATACCTATCAAATACAATGAATACTTTGAATCTCGTTTTCGAATTATAAGCCTAAATGAAATACTACAAATCGGTCCACCAATCATATACCATGTCTATTAATCAAATTAAAACATGGCCCAGTATCTCTCAAATGAATCACGTTGCACAAATTAACCAATTAAGTTAATTATTTAATGTAATTTCTCAAATCCACTTAACATGTGCATACAAATTAAAACTTGGCCCAGTAAATCTCGAAGCCCATTACTTACACCGGATCCAATAGTCGAATAGCCTTAATTGCTCGGGTATAAAGTGCACACAATATATCATTTAACCCTACACTTCAAACCCTAAAAAATCACTTCTCAATATTCCACAACCCCCATATGATAATCGCCTCTCACCTAAAGCCGTACAAATCATATAATCTTAGACAATCTAATGATCAAACCCTTCACCACATCCCACAATACATACATGCTCCTAATAATACATAATATTTCAAGCCCTGATATTCTAAGATTATCTTCTGGTCTGCCCCCCATCACACAAACGCACCACTCATATATCATATTTTTAACAAAAATGGATCTGAATCACTTCCTCATTTTGAGCTCGCCACAGGGATGGCTAGAGCATGGACATCACAGCCACAGGGATGGTTTCGGGTAGGTTTATCATCTTTGTAATGATTTGATTAGATTGAATAACTGATGTAGAAAAGATTGATTTCGTTTTTCATTTAAACCGATAATGAAGTGAGGATAAAACCCTTGATGGTTTTGTTCTTTCTTCAAAATATCGAATATTGAAATGAAGCCAAGCTTCAAGAGATCAATGATGGACACAACTGAGATCAAGCCTTCTGATTGTAAACGAATCAAGGAATGAATGAACCATTTTGAGTTTTGTTCATTTTCTTTAATGTATTCGAATAGATCATGGAGTCAGAACATCAAAAAATATGGTCGATGATGTTAATCTCATCACAGTTAATGTACTAAACTTGTGAGTTAGAAGAGATAATTGAGATCTTGATGAGATTTGATTTATGTTTTAAGTCTTTGTTGAACTACAGGTTCTAGTATAGGCTTTGGATATAGGTTTGTTGTTGAGGTTTTGAGTAATGAATGAGATGGTTTAGATCAAATTGCATGTAAGAATACGATTGATGGTTTTTGTGAGATGGTCTGTCTTTCTTCTTCATCACTTTCTTTTACAAATCTCAAAATGCATTTGTCAAGTCGCATTCAAGAATGTGACAAGTTGCTTCTTTTGAATCTTTAGAGTCAAACCGCTTCCATTTTGTATAATCAAAACGCTTACTTATAAACATAAGTCGCATCTGTATTAAACAGACAAACCGCACCAGTTAATTTAGGTTTACAAATCGCTTTTGACCATGACAAATCGCAGATTACTATATGCCAAAACACATAGTCCATTTATCACACAAGTCGCTTTTGACCATGACAAGTCGCTTTTGACCATGACAAGATACATTGAATCAGGACATTTTGACAAATTGCATTCAAAAATGCAACACAAGTCGCTTCCTGAAATAAGGACAAGTCGCTTTCAATAAAGGACAAGTCGCTTTCTATATTATGACAACCGCATCAGATCTGGAATCAAAAACTGTTCGTATGTACAAAACGCAAACCGTATTCAGACATGACTTAAACCGCTTATAAGAATATACCAATTAGACCCATTTTAAACAGTATGACCACATTTATTTAGTAAAACTTCAATAGACATTGTTAAAAGACTTGTGCAGTAATAAGGAGTTTAAAACCAGCAATCTTCAAACATATTAAAAAACATCATCAATAGACCATTTTAAACATCAAAATCGTATAACCAAACATCAAAAACATGTTTCCACACACCATCCGTATCAAACCGCATCATACAAACTGCACCAAAAGTCGAGCAAACCGCATTTAAAACCGAACGAATCATCAAAACAATATAACCTAGGCTCTGGTACCATTTGTAGGATCGTATATAATATGTTGTTTAGATAATTTGGGTGGTCTAGGATTATGATTGAACAAGTATGCCATTGTTCTAGAGAGAGAAATAATCAAAAGGAAAGGTTAGATTAATGAGAAGCACCACCCTTCCCTTAGAGGAAGGGTATTTATAGTTACAAACTAAGCGCCTCCCGACGGGCCGTGGATCGAGCATACAGATGGGTAAAGACCGTCCTTCCTCCACGGTGTTACACTAAACTAAACTACGCTAATAACTAACTAATTAACTACTGAATAACGTAAATAACGATATGTCTACGAGCTAACTTATGCTAGATTATATTTGGGGTGACCGACACTTCACTATGGAATTTCTAATTCCTAACAATGGGAATTAAGAGAAAATAGATACTCAGCGAAAGTAGATTGTAAAACATGAAGCGCATGTAGATTCATTGGAGAAACAATTGAGTCAGCTTCATAGCTCACTTCATGAAAATAGATACTCAGAGGTTTTCTTTTCTACGTGTTGTTCACTATGACTTGAAACATGATAATTTGTCGATTGCACATGATGGTCATATTAAGGTATGTGCTTTAAACATGTTGCTTAAGTTATTAGCTACCTCTTATAGCTTATCTTACATATTTAGACCATTTATCTTTCTCATTGTTTATGAGTCACTCTAATAGCAACTCTTACATGGTTTGTAGTTGACTGATTTTGTGTCACACCCCCAAATTACTTGTTTTGCAGCGGAATGGAATACCTTAGGGAGGACTGTCATAGCATCAAAGTTACAGTTATATCGAACGACCTAAAGTGTCGTTTGGAAAACACATCGTTTGATTTAATAGAACAATCAGAGTTTACAAAGTGTAGGTCCCAAATGAAAATCAATATGTACGGAAATAAATTTGTTACAAGCCAAACGATGTTTTTAAAGTGCATAAATCCCATGTATGACGCGTCGTCACCACGACTCTATGATATGTCCATATGCATGCCATGAAGTGAACGCCTTAGATACCTGAGATAAAATATGCTAAAAGTGTCAACACAAAGGTTGAGTGAGTTCATAGAGTTTGGTTAACAAGTAAAGCTTTTAAAGAGCGTTCATGCAACAAAGGCAAAGTTTTTGGTCATATAGAATAGTTCACAAAGCAAAGGCATCGTAAATCCACTCAGTTCCAAGTTCCGCCCATACAAAACTTGCAACCTGTGTGTTTACAACCCACTGCCAAGACATAGAATTGTCAATCATGATTATGCGCATCAAGGTAGTTAAAAGTATAAATGTAACCACGGGTCTTCCAACAATTCGTGTTGGGATGTTCCTCCAACGACTCACGTTGGGCTGTATCCATATAAATGGCCTTCCAACATATAGATGTTGGGATGTTCCTCCAACGACTCACGTTGGGTTGTATCCATAAAAATGGCCTTCCAACATATAGATGTTGGGATGTTTGTTTAAGTCTAGTCACTTCACGCACCAAGTCTAAAGTATAAGTAATGTTGTTTGGCAAAAGAGTTTAAATGTTTTGATAAATAAGCAGGTATCTTGCCCCAAATAGTTTATAAGAATTTAAACGAGTAAAAGCGGGGTATGAACTCACGGTAATCCTTAAAAGTTTAAAGTACTTGTGTAAATAAAAGCAAGTAGTTAAGCATGTATCTCCCCCAAAGAGTTTATAAAACAAATAAGTAATAGAAAGTGGGGCTATGAACTCACCTGGTGCAATAGTTATGATGACAAAGTGGATGCACATAAATGAGACGCAACTCTCTAACCGCGACCTATTATGAATGATATGATCTAATATAAGTCATGAAACAATGTCGTGCATGCAAATCCACATGTAATCTATACCACTTGTACATTTTGAAAATAGAATTTATCGTCGAAATATATGTTTATGACATCTCGTCATGTTATAAAATACTTTACAAGTATATACGTTGAATCAATATCCTACGATAGTCGCTTAATGATTTATTATGAAATTATAACTTTTCGTCAGTAAACAATATAATTTGACAAGTCATGAGAGTGACTAAATGGCCTTGAAAAGCTAGTCGTAAAATGGTGCACATCGAGTGTTAGGAAACAAACTCAACGGTTTTGGGAAGCTTGTATCATTATCTCAAAGTTTTAGCATTTAAGTTTTCATCATAAAGGTCTCGATCATGGAGAAAAATATAGGTAAAGTATGGTACTTGTATACAAAATATTGTTTAAGGGTGGTTTTCGGCAAAGTTTAAGTGACCGTATTTTACTCGTTACAACTCCGTTTGACGAACGGTTGGACGTTTTGGAAAATAGGCTAGGCGAACTTACTTTTGCTAGAAGACATCGTTTTCTGAAAAGTACTACATCAATGTTAAAAACGACCCTCAACATGGTCACTTGTTGCCGTAATACTTGTCCAATATAAATATACTAGTTTTTCTTATATAATAAAGTTACGGCAACTTTGTGTAAACGTGTATAATTTAATCGTTACAAGTCCGTTTTCTACGTTTTAAATGTCCTTAGCTTCGTATCAAAGTATACTAATATATTTTTGATAAGTCGACACATTTTATAACGCTTAAGACTCATTTTTTACTCGTAAAAAGTTGAGAATACATGCTGAATTTTCGAAACAAATAGTTTTCGTCGTTAAACTTGAAAATAGCATAACTTCTTCGTTATAACTCCGTTTTAACCCATTCAAGCGCCACGTTGCTTTTAAAGTATATTTTCCAAATATCTAGCCCAAATATTTTTATCAACTGTCGAAAATTCCAGATTTCACGTAAAAGGTCGAGACCCTTAAATATATTTGTCGAAATGAGTTTTTCTCGCACAAAACCTATTCTAACCAATTCAAAACAACTCCGAAGCTATTCTAATCCTACCATACACCTTCTTAGGGTGTCATGGGTTCCTAGACATCACCAAAAGTGATATATTTCAAGGAGTAATTATAGGATGACAAATATA
Organism: Chrysanthemum lavandulifolium; assembly: GCA_022545495.1. Lineage (NCBI taxonomy): Eukaryota > Viridiplantae > Streptophyta > Magnoliopsida > Asterales > Asteraceae > Chrysanthemum > Chrysanthemum lavandulifolium. Next base: position 112,942,943 of record CM040244.1, read on the forward strand.
AATCAATAATGCTTATAAACAATTTAAGTGGTATAGACATCATATAACTTGTATGTTTTACTCAAGCATGATAAAATGAATATAACATGAATATGAAAGATGAAAATGAGTATGAAATGCTTACTAGTGAAGTGATGAGGTTTATAGAACAAGGTTTTTCCTAATTACCCTAGGTTTTTATTTCAAAACCTTAAAAGAGAGTAAACTAGTGTTAATAATATTGCTTGATCTTGAAAATATTTTTGATTCTTTCTTGGTTCTTGAGATGGCCGAACACAAGGAGAATATGGAGAGGATTTTGATCCTTTACACCTTTACAAAAAGTGATCTATGGGTTTGTAGTATAATATTATCACATGTAAATATTATAGTAGATAGATATTTTGTACTAAATTGTTGTGTGTCATCCTTTGTGTCGACATACACAAAGTAAATATAAAGGTAATGCTTCTTGTATAATGTAGTGTAGTTTGTGTAAGTAAAAGTGTAATTATTTAAGTACTTGGTAACTTGTGTATTTATTTAAGTATTTAGGGTAGCGTTAGCTAAAATAAGATTTTTAACGGATCAAAATAAAATATATTGAAGTCATAAAAATTATAAAAATACTTTTCTTGCAAAAATTGAGTGAAATAATAATTATCGTGTCGTTTTTACGAAAATCGTCGTAATTATATAAATATAACAATTTATATACCAAATAAATTTAAAACACTGGTAAACTCATAATATTATTTTTATAATCTTAATATGAGTATAAAATATATCGGATAATTTTGGAAGTATCGGATCAATTGTTCAAATAATGTTTACGCGATAGCGCTTATTTAATAAGAAAATAAACGTTTAATGAAATATAAATTTGAAAAATGACCGGAAATTAAGAATTGTGACATTTTGGCCTATCAAAGGTTGGTCTGATTAACAGTACAGATGATATGTCGGGTCTAGCAGTCAGTGGGACGTCACTAATGGGAAAACATGATGAATCTGAATCATCTCTATCTGAAAGTCAGCAAGAAAGGCCTAAAAAAGGTCTGCTATGGATACACCTGACTCTGGTACCAAAGATTATTATGGGAACTGGACATGGCTCTTTGATCGTTGGTATTCCTCCTTTCAATGCAGAGCTCAGGACGCCACTAATGTTGACGATAAAGGTGGTTTTGCTCCTAACATTCAGGTTCGTCTCTTCTTTACAAGTAGAATATATGTACACATCAGTAACCTTGCATGGATCTATGATAATCATGTATATAACATACCTCTCCTTGGTATTTTTAATAGATTTTTAAGGGTCTATATGATTTTTTTTGTTTTCCTTGAAAACCCTAATATGTTGAGGTTCACACAATTAACTAATAATGTATATGTATCTGGAATTACACTTTCATGAAAATTTCTCAAACATTTTGTTTTGGAGCAGAGTGCCTTCCATGTGTTGATGTGATTAAGCAAGTAGATTATATTTACACATCAGTAACCTCGCATGGATCTATGATCATCATGTATATAACATACCTCTCCTTGGTATTTTTAATAGAATTTTAAGGGTCTATATGATTTTATTTTTGGTTAAAATCATATCTTGCTCTTTCAAAATAGTGCCTGACTGATGATTCAATATTTTACTAGATTCGGCCATGGTGAGACGGTTTCATGTTGTGAGAGATAACCGATTTAAGCATAAAAGGAATAGAGCCACGACTTGCAGGTTGTCCACATTTGACACTCAAGATGTATGCACCCCAATGAACTAAGATATAAGACTTTTTATGTGTATGATACTAACATTATTTTAGAGTCCACAAGATACATAAACAGAATGAGATCATCAACATTCTGTGTGAAGAAGATTACATCAGTAATAGGCATTTGTCTAAACTAACATGTATTATCCATCTTCTCAATTGATAGTACGTGTGTTTCATGGTACGACTTTCTTTCCAACAATCAAATTTTCTTCTTCAATTTGAAAACAACCTAATACTTTGGATTGAAACTAATTGTAGTTTTTTTGTTATATAATTTTGTTGTTCTATCAGTTTGAATATCGATTTGAATATGTAACCTTTTATTTAGCTTGGTGAATTTCCTTCAATATATTACTTTTTTTGATTGTAGACATTGAGGGCCTAAAAAACGATACCAAGTGCGTATTTCTTTTTTTTTTTTTTTTCCATGGATTGCTTTGATTTGGAATGTGCAAGTAGCATGATTTAGTAAGTATAATTAACATATTACTGTCTCCCAGTTTGATGCATTTAAGACTAATAACATAATTGAATTAGCAAATGTATTAGGCATGAGTATTATGGGTACTTGATGTCAGTATGCTCAAATATTCATGTACGCTTCCATAACATACTAAAGTAGTAGCAACATGTTAAGCTAGACTCATTTATGATTATTTGACTACCAAGTGTGACTAATACTTAGTCCAAGCTCATTGTAGATTTTAGGTATCAATTTAAAAGGTATATGATATATTTTGCAATTTTTGATTTTTACAGGTTTGCTTGATTAAATTTGATGTGTGTATGGATTTGTTTTGGGTTTTTATGGTTTAATTTGGTCACTTTTTTTGATTTAATGTCTTATTAAGAAGTAAGAAAAATTTAATCAAAAGTATGTATTCAGCAGACAATGCAAAGGCTATTTTAAGATACGATGTGTCCTTAAAATTTGTTTGCCTTCACTTACCTATTGTCAATGAGAAAATTGTCCGCTTTTAGAAATATGGTACCGGCCTATCGCGTTTAATTGACAGGATGTTGAATGTTATCTGAAGTTTGAACTTAATGGTCGTACAATTATTGTTCTTAAACTGATGTAAGTCACTGTATTCAAATTGTGCTAAACCTTTTTATCCAATATTAATGACAATAATCATAGTTTCTCCTTATGAACATTATGAACTTGCTATGAAGTATGTATCAGTATCATGCATGTGGTTGTTGGATATTTGCTTTGTAGCCGGCTTTTGGAAAGCAACTGGAAGAGACAGTGGTATATACTCTTAGCAAAATCTGATTGTCATGAGAAAAGAATTGGTTATTACTAAGGTAGAACTCCAAACAAACATAAATAGGTTGGATCATGCATAAATATAGGGGTTACTAACATATTTTGTTCAGTTTATATAGCATAAAGCCGTAATTTCCCGCTTATAGGTTACAATATGCAAGATGGATGGGTTGGGTAACGGGTGATTTCGGTACATGTCTTAAATCTAATGATTTGCATTGACTAAAAAGTTCAAACACTTTTGGTCATAATTTCATAGTCTAATAGAAATAATCTTTTGAATAATGTAATCTAATGGAACTTTATTATTAAATTATATATTAAATATGGTACGTCTATATCTTATTTTTAGTATATATGTTACTTAAATAATTTTTGTATTAAATTATAGATGTCGAAGCCCGCTAACGAAAAATTATTTTTAAGGACGTGGTCATGACTTATATTGTAATTATGATTTTTATGGTGTTAGTTAACGGAATACCCTTCTGAATCTGAGTGTTCGTTTGTATAAGCACCAAGAAAATGTAACTACTACTGTCTCAGAGAAGTAATGTGCATTTAAGATACCCGGCTATAACATCTGTTGTTATTCAATTATCCTTTTGAGTGTTGTTTTTAATTAAAAAGAAGACTTGCATTGGATTTGAACTTGGGTCATTCATAAGTTATTTAAACAACTTACCAATAGACTAAATTGTTTTTTGATTTATATGTTCCAAATCAATACAAATAAGGACATGTAAAAAAAATCTGTATTTTTTAATTTAGAAATATATATTATGAAGATAACAATTAAAAAAAAGATGATATATATTACCTTACAAGTTATTTGGTTAAAAATACACATATACATATATAATAGTTAACATCTTGAATGAATCCATACCACAACCGGTCTTCATGGTCCTCATCAAAAAATTGGTTCTTCTTTATTAAATTACTATCATTAGCAAGGCAGATGCTTCTTAGGTATAAGGTATGTATAAAATTCGCTCACTGTAGTTTGTTTTATGAATCGATTGTTAATTAATTAGGTTTTCCTTTTTTTTTATGATTACATGTATTGCTATTTAATCTGGATTGGCTTTTGTTAATTCCTTCTGTTACTATTAACTGTGTTAAAAAATAGTTGCACTACAAATGGTTAAAAGACGAGAACAAACAAGGAACTAGAAAATTGATATGAAGACAAGCATTTGAATGGTGAAATTGTTGTGAAACAAGCCTTTGGATACATGTATTTAACCCTTTTAATATCATGAAAATTTTATTTATTATTTGTTACTTTAGGGATTTATACGTTTTTATATATTTTCTAATAATTAGTTATTGCTCTAATGGAGTAACAAGTAAACGTTGCTAAGCTTCTTCAATTAGTTATTTTCTAATAATTAGTTGTAGCATGGAATGAAACCTGTTACTTCGGTTAGCAGGGTCACCATTAAAAGAGCACAAATTGTAAACCATTGTAATGCTTATCACCCTTTCAAACTATTTGGACTTCAGTAAAAATGGGTTTTAATGTAATATTGTAACTTGACGATTCATGTAGAGAATGCTATTCTAGATCTAAATAAGACTTTTCCTGTGGATGGATTACTCACTGTTAATTTAAATCCTCATAGAGGAACGACATCTCACTCTACCATTACTTTTGGGACCATGGGCAACAGGTACTAATTGTTTTTGAGCTACCTTATTTTTCCTATTCGACGGGTTGTTTCAAATTATTATAATTTTGGATACAATTTCTATAAATATTTGCTCAAATACTGGATAAAAGTAAAAAAAATTGCAGAGGTGAAGCATTATAGGTGAGAGATTCATTTAATAAAAATGCTGAACGTTGCTTTTGTATATTAAAAATTGTTTCAAGCTATAACTTTTTTAGCTTAGAAACTTTTAATATTTTTTAATGGAACATAAAAACAGAGAAATGTGGGTGACATCAATGAAAGGTCTATTGAGTTCGCAAGACTGCATTTGAATAATATTTTTCCAAGAAGATAGGAAATTTGATATGGTAATGCCAACGTGACAAGTTATCGTTAAAGGACACAATTAAGAATTCAATGTATGATAAATATAGGGATAATATTTTTCTTCTGATTCATACATATGGATGAGTTAACATGCTTCGCACCAGGAATGATAGGATTAAGGTCATCTGGTTATAGGCTTGCCGGTTTTGCAAGATTCTCAAATTTGGCCAAAGAGGTATCGTAATAATACTCCATTCATCCAAATACAAATACAACTGAAAAATAGTTGATCCAAATAGACCAAAAGAATGAATTTGTGTATTTGATCAAAATAGATCAATGTTGATTCAAGCTTATTCAAGTAGGCAACTTTTGACACTTCTAGATTATGGTTATTCAATGGAAAAATGTTTTTGAGTGATCTAACCTTTTGAATGCAGTGACTCAACACCGTTTGCTGTAAATTTCCATAGTTTTCATGCAACTATATGTTTTTTTTTAGTTTTGCATATATCTTATATATTTGTGATTTTTAAATGTTAATTTTTTTGTGGTTTCAGCTTAATTACGAGATTGTGATATAATTGCCCCGGGATGTATGTACGTTTTTCGAAGAAAATTTGCTTCATTAGCTTAGACGAGTATTGGACTTGGGTCAAAGAATGATCATAAATGGTATATACATGCCCCTCATGTTTATCAGACCAATGAGTTAAAATTCGAGCATGAAATTGATAATTTTGTGTATTATTATGTAGTTAAATTACTTAAAGATATCTTTTAGTTTTGTAGGTTACCCTATTCAAGCCAAGCTTTTAGTACTCGGGGTTATATTGCAGGTGACAAATGCGGTAATTAAGAAACCGCTTTACGACCACTTCCATAGAGATTTTTTATGATATACACAATTGGGGAACTTTATCATAGTTCTAATAAAGTATCCAGGAGCATCTTCATGCAAGGGTGAGCAATATATTTCTTATCAAATTAAGTGATTTACCAAGTAAACGTCATAAGTGTCTATATTCATCTAAATGTTATATTTAAGGCTCATTTGTACACTATCATAGAACTTTGTCATACTTTTGACCAATTATTTAAGGATAACCTTGATGTAGGGTAAGATTTTGCGATCACATATATTTCGTCTGAAGGAAATCGTGAGGAAGTCAACTGGGGAAACTGAGGTGAGACTTTTAAGAAACATTTGTTTCTATTTCTTTGTTCCCTTTTAAGCTTTGAAATTGATTATAGCTATTTTGATTATAAACGGAGAATGTTATAAAACATTTACTCTAAACTTTAACAGGTAGAGGTGGCATTTCAATACATTTACTTATGAAAGGGTTGATGGCAGATGCCTTTTTATCTTAAATAGGTTAGCATTACACAAAGTTGTATCGATTTGGAAATGGGTTAAAGACACCCGATATGAGATATTTTTAGCTCAAACGGGTTAGATTAAATCTTGATGATCTTTTTTGTAGGTTTGCTTGGTAATACAATGATTGACATTATCAGCTTCGTGTGGCATAACTTATTTTTCATTAATTTAATTTATATTTTTTTGCATTTGTAATTAATGATACAAGGAGTATGTTAGTGAATTTAAATGTTTATTAATCAATCAAATTGAATGTTTGCATTTAAGAAAACCAACAGGAAATAAAAAAAACACGTACCTCTGCAAAAATAGAGCATTATTAGTTACAGGAAAATTACAATGTGAGCAGCAATACCATTACTATAATTGCTTAATGGTTGTATCAATTAAAATCACAGATTAAAAGTACAAGTTTTTGTACAGATGGTGAAGAATGGATGGTAAAAAGAGGGTGCTAATAGGCCTGCATTTGAGGTTAAAATTGTGACATAAAAGTTTGTGTATGAACTTTGGAATATGCCATGGTTTGGCATTATAGACTCATAAGTCTAAATTGCAATATTCTATTTGTGGCGCTGTTGGAAGCTATTACTTTGTTTAAGAAGTGAGTGGTAATAATATTTGATACATAGTCGTATTCACCAAGCGTGATTCTTAATTAGTATAGCTATGTTAATCTTCTTTGGGGAATTAGTACAGTTTCGCAATTTAATTGGTGTTTCGATAAGTTACAAAGTGATTTGTTGCTTACTACATTAGGAAGTTGCACCTGAGTATATATTTTAAGGATTAATAGCGTAATAAACAAGTCTTGGTCCTTTTTTAATTCTTCCCGTACTTCCTATATGTAACGTTGTTTTATTTTTTTAATTGATTTTCTTTATTTGCAGCTTCGGGTATATTTAAGAACTTATGCCTTGGATCAAATGGTGCAAGCTGCAATCTGATCAGCAAGATTGTGAACTATTAGAGTGGAAGACGTGATTGAAAGTAAGCCATAAAAAAAACTTTGTTTTCATCTAATAACTTGGTGTATTTATAGGCAGCTAAAGGTAAATCAATATTTAATTAACTTTAACAAAATCATGTTTTAAAAGTGCTCATTACCAGGGTTGAATGTTCTTATAATTGTTGAAAACATTAATATGAATAAGTTAATTTAGGCTGTATGTTGCTTAATTATGAAGAAACTATTATAAGTTTGTAAGTTCTTTATAGCGCCATTTCTTTAATTTTTTTTTAGATAACCTACGAAACAAATTGATTATCAACCAAGGGTGTAACATTTAGCGATTGTTAAAATGTTGTTTATAACAAAAAGTGAGTGAAAATAATAGGAAAACTAGAGAAGCAAAATTTGGTCGAGATTAGATGTTATTGTTTGTTTTCATTCAGCCTTTGCTTTGATAATTATTCCTATGCAAATTTCATGTTAATATATTTGTTCTTATGCAAAGTACATTTTATATAATCTTACTTTCTTGTGGTGCACGTTGAAGGGCAAATGGTGGGCATTACTTCTGCCGAATAGGAAATCACAAGATGGAAATTACCAGAACAATAAGAAGCTATGGAAGGATGGTAATTTCATGGTAAAAAAATGTTTCTAAATTATAACATCTTTTATGCTGTATTCCTACCATGGAACATTAAATAATTAAAATAGTAGACTCAACAAGATTATCATGTTAAATTGGAATGGAAAGACAACATAGATAACATTTTATGTGGTCTTAGTGGGTGTTGTAGTTAGCCCAAACTCAAACGGGTACAATGGGTCATAATGTGGGTCTCCAACATTCATGGGTAACTGATCAACCGGCTTAAACCAAGTAGGTGCAAGCTTTCCTGTGAAACCATAGACACCAAAAAGAATTTCGTTGACACCTTGGCCTTTTAATCTAGGAAGCCAAGCTGCTACAAGTGTGTTTGCAATACAACAAATGGCTGCATCACCACTGGTCAACCAATTTACTTATGAATGGGTCAATATGGTGTGCTTTTGCTTATCTCAGGCGGGTAAAATCAGTAATTTATAAAAGCAAATGGGTTGAAAGTTGTAACAAGTATATTTTCTGTGCACACAACCTTCTAACTTTTTTATTAAGGTTTAGATTATTGCTCTAAGCATAATTAACGCAATCGATATTTATATTATTTAAAAAGGGTACAAACTCATTTCTATCAATATTACCCATGGTTGTGTAATCGCCTTTTCAGTGAATTTGTTCCGATGGAATACACTTCACTTATTTGTTGAACTGAAGTTGATGTATAATTATCATTTCTGTAAATAACGGAGATTGGGAGAACACACGGAAACCTGCTGTTCTATGGAAAGGAGAACCTCCAAATAATACTTTTTTGAAACATCCGGAAAGAACTATGACAACAATTAGAAAGCATAAGGCTCCCAGTTTCTTCAAGCGTCTTTCTAAGTATGGGTTTTTATAATAAGACAATAGATCCTAAGACTGCCTTTCGAAAAAATAGATCCTAAGACTGCTATGAGGATCTCACAATCTTTAAACGTGACCCACGGGCATAATAGTTGTGATATAAGTGACTATACCGGACAATTTAAGGATTCTTTACCGAGCAATAATATTTTTATGAAAATAATTCCTTAATCTGAAATGTTTGGTTACGTTGGTAGATCACTAATTCTCACTAAACTATTCTTTTTATCGCTTGAACATGTTTAAGAAAAGCAAGCATAAGACCCATAATCATCATTGCGATCATTGTAGCAAGATATATAATCCTTCCAATAATTGGTTTGGGGCTATTAAAGCGGCTGGTGCTCTTAGATTACTTCTATCTAATCCTCTTTTTAGTTTTGTGCTGATGATCTAGTTCACTGTTCCTCCTGCCATTAATATCAGCAAGCTTTGCTTTACTACCAATCTTGTTTTATATAAAGAAAACAATTGATGCAACAATTTTGTGACAACATGGTACAACAAACCAATTATGTTTATTGAATTTAAGAAGATCGGTAAATCATTCTACTTTCGTTTATATGTCTTGCCCCACTAAAAACGATTTTCAAGTCATCAATATGAGCCCTTTCTTATGTGTAAACATATTGAGAACATAAAATTGGTACACCGAAAAATTAGATACCATGTCAAATTGCATTTGTGCAGTTTCCACGATTCAATATTTGATTGTTTCATAATGACTGTTATCTTCCCCATTTTCATCCTTTAAATTTCACAAAGTTTATCACTAATATGGTTTTGGTGATTTAGGTTTTGAAAACATTCCCAAAAGCTGGAGAATATCTGAAAAGTAAGCTAATTATCAGATTGCCTGATGAGTATGAGTACGTTTTTCTTTGGAACCTTCAAACTTCATAGTTACTGATTTCCATGTGTTTTCTATCTTCTTTTATGTGCAAAAACGCCGTCAAATGCAAGGAAAATTACACTCATTTAACATTATGTACATTCCTCATTCACGGCGAGTGTGATGTGGTAAAGGAAGTGGATTAGACCGATCAAGAACAAAAACTACATTCCAAGTAACTATATATGCCGATTGCTTGAGTAATTAAATCAATCAAATTAATCTTTCATTCGTCATTTGTATGCAATTTATCACCTTTTTTTATATATTAATAATGGTTGTATTAAACCCAAGGAGAAAACATCCATCAAGAGCACCCTGAGGTGGTCTAGAGAATCTGATCGGATGAGTTTGGTAAGTCGTTGTGTGTTTTATTTTTTATAATTACTTCTATTTGTTGTGTGGTGTGTGTTAGTGGTAGATTGTTATGACGCCTCACTCTTTTTTGGATGTCTCGAGAAGGTGACTCTAATCATTATGGGAGGACGTAAATGCATAAACATAGCTCACTCATAAGCAGTGTGTTGTTTTTTTTTTTTTTTTTGTCATTTGCATCGGCTAAATTAAGTAAAAGTTATGTTATTTTTCATTTACATTGCTTCACTCTTTTTTTCATAATGTTAACATCTTTCATCATATTTTTCACAAAAATTAACCTTACTTTAAACATTATATCTTCCATAATTTCCACGCTGTCTTAACAGAACAATCATTTGCATGGTTTTAAATTTATTCCCATGAATTTCGCGGGTTAATAAACTAATGTTTAACTGGTATGTTATCTAACCTTTCTAAAAAACAACTGGTTTGTTATATAACGAAATAAGTTTAGGGATAAACCTGATGTAATTCCAGAAAATCGTTTGTTATCTGTCTTGGTAATAACATCATCGATTGAAATTTGATTGCTCGCTTGAGCATAATCGTTACCAACACCATTACGATATCTTATCTGTCTACCTGATAATAATACAAAAATGATATTTTTGTACATGTTAGCATATAACATATATTACAGAATGCATATATTATATAAACATATGTCATGTGTTATTTCTAAATATCCTATATACAATAACTAAATAAACATAATTAACAAAAACAAAGAGTAATAATAATAAATGTTAATAATATTATCTAATGTAAAAGATGTTCATGATTAATATTATTTAGAACAAAATGTTATAAAGTAGTTACCTCCTTTTAGCCGTTCTATAGATTATGGTAACATCAATTATAGTTCTTAACCGTTTAATTTAACTTTTAATAACATTTTACTATATATTTGTTCTACTGAAAAAAAAATACAAATCAAAGTACTTACCTGCTATTTTTTCAAAAAAAGTTCTCCTATTATTTTCACTCACTTTTTGTTATAAACAACATTTTAACAATCGATAAATGTTACACCCTTGGTTGATAATCAATTATAAAAAATATTTTCACAAAAGTTTTATGCACCAACAAACTCGATCTTGTGGAATGTTTTTGAATTTTTTGGAGAATTTTAAAAAAAAATCTTTTTGTTTTTTTTACGGATATTTGTCTTTTATTTTAACTTTACCTATATATATATATATATATATATATATATATATATATATATATATATATATATATATATATATATATATATATATATATATATATATATATATATATATATAAAGTTAAAGTAAAAGACAAATATCCGTAAAAAATAAAAGTTTTTTAAATTCTCAAAAATTCCAAAAATTCCACAAGATCGGGTATGTTGGTGCATAAAACTTTATGAAAATATTTTTATAATTTTGAGTTTTGATACGCTTTTTAATGCACAAAAACGAATTTTGATGCTGAAAAATTTTGATTCACAAAATTTTCAACTTATTTTAATTAGATGCGCAATGTTATTTTGATGAAAAGTCAAAATAAGTTGGGTGCAAAACCAATTTTTGATGCACAAAAAGCGATTTAATGCTAAACGTATTTTTTCATAATTTTTTCAAAAAAATATCCACTTTTAGAAAAAGTTTTTCACAACTTTTTCATGCACCATCATACCCGATCTTGTGGAATTTTTTGGGAATTTTTCGAGAACTTTTTTTGAAAAAAAAATCTTTTTATCTTTGTACGGATATTTGTCTTTTTATTTGATCTTTATCTTATATAATATATCTATACATTATATATAAGAGGAGCCATGCCACATATTATTTCACGTGGCATTCCATAATGCCACGTTATAAATCCATGTCATCATTGAATATATGTGGCATTTTTTTTAAATACATGTGGCATTAATGAGCTAAAATTCGGTATTAATTAGTTTTAAAAAATGACAATATACAAGATCGAACATTGAGTTGTTTGAAAGATTAAGTCACATAATAACCACTGGAGCAACATACCTTTTGATTTATATCTTGAAAATCCAAATCTATAAACCAGAAGTAATATTTTCGGATTAAATTTGTTAAATTTAGAAGAACAAAAAACCTACACACCTGTTAATCATATTACGTAATACATGTCTCTCTCTTTCTTCCAATACCTTTTTAGGGTTTTAACCATGGCTTACCTCAGTAATTCAACTGGACAAGATCATTCGGTACATATAATCTTTTCAATTCCTTTATTAGTTACAGCTTTTTATTATGATCATTCGATATATACAACTTTTCATATAATTTTATGAATATATTGAAGGATGATTTATCATTAATTAGGGATTTCTTGAAGAATATTCATGAAGTACATGGTAATATTATGCTTTAGCAGGTAGGTATAAGGCAATGAATGTTTTTGAAAATAGGAGTGTCAGGATTTAAAATCTATGTCCAGCGCATTATTTTTAAACACCTGAATTGTGGTTTTAACCACAAAGACTCAAATTATATCTCTTGAACTTCTACAGGTTATTTATATGTATAGCAGTCTATAAGGTAACTTTATATATATAAATTTATTAGGCCTACTCTTCTCATGTTGCTGAAATATTAACTTTTCAATGCCGGTTAGAGGAAGTTAGTCACTAATTCAACTTATTCCATGGGTTTTCTAGCTAACCAAAAGCAATGATATATCGGCATCAAACTGGTGTTCAATTGTGTGTACATTAATTATCTATGCATTTAAAGATGATGTTGAGTGTTGTTATATTTCTTCATTATAGTACAAAAGCAATAGGTTGGTTAAAAAGACTTATATTAATTTGCATTATACTGAATTAAATAAACATAGCTGATTGTAATGTGTTAAAACTACATTGTATTCATTGCCATTATCGATCTATGCTATTCTCCGAGAAAATGTGAAGAATAAGATTTACCATACATTGAATGCTTTTATATTTGATAAAAAGGGCTTCCACCAGGAAAGTGAGTATGTAGTTATATTTGCTATATGTACTATGCGACCTGCATAAGGTATACAAGATTGTATGATTATTCAATACTACAATGTAAGCATACCTAAATTTATTATTACACTATAAACAACATAAAACATGTCTTTTTACTATATTTCTTTCACATTGTGTGGCACCAAAATGTCAATTGAAGGTGATTACTAATTATTTATGACTTACGCCACATACTTATTGAGTGAAAGCATGCTTATAATATGCAGTCGTTTCCAAAGAGTCTTTGGCTCGACCAAAACCAGAAGCAGCTCATATAGTGGCCTATTGAGGATATTAAAATGTTTCACGAAAATGAGGTCAGTTATGGAGATAAAAAACTTGAAGTTGGATCAATACAGGAAATTAAAGGCATAACTGTATCGCTTGTAATTAGCCTTCTTAATTATAAATCTTACTTTGACTTCTTTTGATTAAAAATGTTGTATTTCGTAGTTTTTACTTGAAAGGCATGCGAAGATTTCGTTTAAACTTAACTAACTTGGAAGAGGCTGAAGAACTGGAACACAGTGTGGTTGATCCACATCTTATCTGCAGTACAAAGGATGCATCGACTATTATTTGAAAGGCGGATGTGAAGATTTCGTTTAGACTAACTAACTTGGAAGAGGCTGATGAACTGGAGCACAATGTGGTTGATCTACATCTTATCTGTAGTACAAAGGATGCTTCAACTAAAGGCAAATTTGGACCATTTGGGCTGTTAGCTTTGGCTTCCAGCGACTTAACTAGACAGACTACAATCTTTTTCTTTAAGATATGTAAGAGTAGCGGACGATGCATCCTAATGTGCATTGATCAAAGCCAGTTAGTTATCTTTAACTCAAGTATCTCATAAAGTCATCAACAAATTCAAAGTGTGACTGATAGAAGGGGCAATATGCACGAGTATGATAACGGGTCAAAATGAGCCATTTTCTAGAAAAGGTCAAACGGGCCCAATGTTAGGAACTTCACTTTCATAGAAACAGTGGAAACTTACCTTTCATATGCTTTGTTACACGCATCAGTTTCAAAATCCACAACAATATTCAGGCAACTTCCTATCTTATTTTGGCACATTCAAATTTTTCATTGAATTCTATAAACAATATGTAACTTTTTTGTTACAATATGCAACTGGAATATTTGCAGTACTTCTGTTGCGATTTAGGGAATGCCTAAAGGCAAGTTATTATTGTTCTACTTTAGACAAGTTTTATTGCAATGTGTTGAATTCGTCTCTTTATGCTAAAATTAACATGTTTATATATTTACAAATTTAAATTGGCATTTTCTTCCCTATGATAGTTTTGCAATCTTTGGACAGCCCAGAATGTTCTCTGAACCTCAAATTGTTGGTGATCAGGTACAACTTTTGCTTACTATATTCACCCCATGGGTCTTTTTTGAAAATCAATACACCGCACTTTGAAATACGGAACCATAAGACTTATATGATCCCACTATTTTTTTAGATTTAAACTTCCAATCTGAATCAAATTAAAATAACAGAATGATGGATATAATTTGCAAGGATTCTCATATACTTATTGATCTATATGTGAACTATGACCTGTGATCTTGAGGCTCTTAATTCATTTGAATGAATGGTATGATTTTCACTTTTTTTGTTAAATTTGATTTTTTTTTTTTTTTTTTTTTTTTTTTTTTTAATTTGTATGTGATTCTTGTGCCTTCTCTTTTACGTTCAGGTTACAACTCTTTCCAACATTACGTAAGGGACAAAAAATTTAGATCCTAACTCTGGTAACTCTATCCAAACAGGAACACTTAAGGGATCCTCACTTCAGGTTTGTACATCAATATGCTCCCTCCTTTCATGAAAATGGCAACATTTGGTGCTACACGCTTACTACTAAATGTGCAAATATTATTCAAACATTTAGTACAAATATATTTTATTTGTGGGATCTCGGTAATACTATGTGAAGATGTGTTAACTTATGTCCTTCATCTTTATAGTGCCTTGTGAATGTCTTAAAGGCACTTTAAGCCCTCATGACTTCTCTCTGGTACCTAACTGTTGACAGTATTTATGCAGTTGGTACTAAGTATCTTCGACAAGTTATTGACACCAACGAAGACCATGTACGGACAAGTTTTTTTCCCTACACCTTCGATTTGACAAGGTACATATTACTTCATAGTCTCATAATGATCCACATGTTAACTGAAGTCATACTGATTCAGGTATCATGCTCATTTGGTTTGTATTAATTTTGGTCCGTTATAAACTTTTTATGTCATTGCGTAAATATGTGTAACTTGACTGAATATTACTAAATAATAATATTATGATGCATCTCTTTTGGTTTTACAGATTTTCAAGTAAAGAATAAGCTTGTGGAGGTAAAACAGACAATTACAAATATGATATTCCTGGCGGAGGCTGCGGTATCCGTGGTGGTGGCTATCAAGGTAACAAGGATGGTTAATTTGATTGTCAAATGCATGGTAATAAATTTATGCAGGCTCAAAATTCGGGTGACTACCCTGCTTATTTTGATTATAGTCAACCAAGTTATGGTTATGGTGCACCAAATGGAGGTGGCGGTTACGGTGGTTATGGATATTATGGTGTTAGTGGCTATGGTAGTCCTACTGAAGCATACGGTAATCCTAATATAGGTAGTAGTCCTTGTGCACAAAACACACCATGGAGTGGTAAATCTTTAATTTAACAATAAATTGTTTATATGCATGAGTTAGTTATGGTATTTCCAGTGCATTGTTTTTAAACATCTGAATTGTGGTTTTCAGCTACAAGATAGCCGTTGTTTCACCATTTTCTCCTACATGGTGGAGACTTTTGACAGATTCCATTCTTACAAGCATTCTCATCTATCAGCTGCGATCCTACTAAAAATCAGTCTCTCAACATTGTTCTCTGATTTAACAGATTATATAGGAATCATCCAGCATGCTGGAGACACAAAGGATTACAGGAGCGCAACTACAAATAAAGTGACAGTGTCACACCCCCAAAATACCTGTTTTGCATCGGAATGGAATTCCTGGGGGATGACTGCCATAGCATCACAGTTACAGTTATATTGAACGACATAAAGTGTCATTTGGAAAACACATCGTTTGATATAATAAAACATTCAGAGTTTACAAAATATAGGTCCCAAATGAAAATCAACATGTGCGGAAATAAGTTTGTCACAATCCAAACGATGTTTTAAAGTGCATAAAACCCATGTGAGACGCGTCGTCACCGCGACTCTATGATAAGTCCTTATGCATGCCATGAAGTATATGCCTTAGATACCTGAAAATACATTGCTAAAAGTGTCAACACAAAGGTTGAGTGAGTTCATAGAGTTTATGAAATTGTTTTATACGACTACCACAAGTATAGGCCATGTATGACAAATATGCCACATAAAAATGTTACAATTGCTATAAGCGGATGACACCGCTAGACCGATCATGATGTTCGCCCAACAGAGTGTTTTGCTAAACAACTCAAATTATGATATTAAATGAAATGTATCCGTTTGACGGTTGGAATCCACCAACCCGGATGGAGGAGTCACCCTCAATAGATCTATTCACTCACCTCGCTTCCTAATTAACGGTTCATGATTATGAAATGGGGACATTCAATTGGCAATGAGGTAACTTAAGCAATGTAAATGAATTTGATATACTTGGGCTCGTAATAAAATGATGTGCAATGTATTCTCCCCCGTAGGTTTGAAATAAAGTATAAACTTGAAAGACGGGGCTATGAAAACTCACTTGATACAATGATTATGATGGCAAAAGTGGATACACTGAAATGAGGCGCAATCTCTAACTACAATGATTACGAACGGCTGGACATTTTGGAAAATAGGCCAGGTGAACTAACTTTTACTCAGAGATACTATTTTACCAAAACCAACTCGATCATTGAGAAAAACGGCTCCAAACATGGGTACCCGAAAAGACAGTTTCAACACTTAGAAATATATTTAAGTGTTAGTGCTGAAGAAAATAGTTGTGATCGTCGTATTTCAAATATGTATATTTTTAGCGTTATAGGTCCGTTTTCTACGTTCTTTATATCCTCGGAATCGTGATAGTATGTATTAATATATTTTTGATAAGTCGACTCTTCTAGTTTAGGGTTACAACTCGTTTTTGACCTTTGAAAAACCCTTGACAGCAAGTATATTTTCAGAAAAATAGTTTTCGTCGTTAAACTTGAAAATAGCTTAACTTCTTCGTTATAAATCCGTTTTAACCTGTTCAAGCGACCACGGTTTCATTTTTAAATCTATTTTCTGAAAATGTAAACCAAAATAGTCCATGACCTGTCGAAATTTCCAGATTTTACAAAAATGGACAGCAACTATTTATTTATCGTCTAACTTGATTTTTCTTGCGTAAATCTTGTTTCAACCACTTCAAATCAACACCAAATCTACTATAATCCTACCATACACCTTCTTAGGGTTTCATGGGTTCCTAAAATTCACCAAAAATGATAAGGTTCATAGGAATATTAATAGGATAATTAAAACTCATTATATGTAGTAAAAATCAAATAAAAGTGGTATGAATCATATAATACTTGCATGTTTTCTAATAGAATCATAAAAATAGATCAAGTAATAGTATGAAAGATTAGGAAAAATCATTAGAACACTTACTTGAGTGATTGAAGAGTTTTTGAGCTAGAAAACTTAATTAATCTTTAGGTTTTTATTTCAAAACCTTGTAATAGATTACTAATAGAACTTGTAAAACACTTGATCTTGCAATTTTTATGGATTCTTCTTGTTTTCTTGATCTTGGCCGAATACCACAAGGGAAGGAGAGGGTTTCAATTTGTTTTCACCTTTAGCTAGGTGTAGTGTATGTGTTTTGGATTAGAATTAAAATGTAAATATTGAAAATATCTAGCAAATTGTATAGGTGTACACTTAGGTAGTAAATATCAATTTGGTAACTTGTGATGACTAGGGGGCGGCAAGGGTAAATGGGTGAAGTATTTTGTGTACTTTTGTTGAGTAAATGCATTTTAAGGTTAAGTTTAATGTATATTTTGTACATTTAATTAGGTATTAAGTGTAGTGTTGGCTAGAAATCGATTTTTAGCGGAACAAAATAAGATATATCGAGGTCATAAAAATTATAAAAATGCATTTCTCGCAAGTATTGAGTGAATAAATATTGATCGAATTGAATTTTCGAAAACCGTCGTCAATATATATATAACAATATATATACAAAATAAATTCAAAAACATCGGGTAAACTAATAATATAATTTTTATAGTCTTAAAATGATTATAAAAATATATTAGGATAATTGTTGCAAGTGTCGGATCAATTATTAAAATTAATGATCGTGCGATAGCGTTTATTTAATAAATAAATATACGTTAATGGAATATGCAAACCCATGCATAAACTGATATGAAAGTGATGTTACTGATGATATGTAGACTAACTCTAGTCTATATGAAATTTTCTCAATGATGTTCCATGAATACGCAGCTTAACCCTCAAGGTTACGCATATTTGATACTTGTAAACCTAGTTTACGAAAAATGATAAATAGTGAATCATGAATAGTGATTTTTCTCCGTGAATGAATAGTGTTTCGTGAATAGTAAAATTTTGAAATAACCTTTCAAAGTCTCAAACCGACTTAAAAAATGATGAATAGTAAAATGATGAATAGTAACCGGTGAATAGTAAATTCCCGAGATGAATAGTGAAATTTTCAAAGTTTGTAAAATGACCTGAAATTACGGGTTGTCACATTCGCCTACCCAAAAAGGAATTCAAACCCTGAATTCAGTCCATGTTGGTTTCTACGGTGTTATTTGTGAAAAGGTGAAGATATTTGAGTCGCATCCGGTCTTCCCGCATTTTTCTGAATCGTACCACGCCTTTCCAAGGCGGGACTTTCAACATAACTCTTTTGCCAACTTGGAATTCTAATGGTTTTCGACTTATGGAACAATTTCCAATATTTTGCGTCGTATATCGACGTAGCTTTTCTATCTATGTGTTGTTGCTTGTAACTGATTCTTGATCTATACGATTTCTTTGTTGTTTCTTGAATAAGTTATGGACTAGTGAGTTGAACTTTCTTGATTTTGGCCCGTAAATAAGTGATTGACACCTCAATCATATAGTGCCTTTATTGGTGCAGTCAATATGTTCATGTGATAACTATTGTTGTAAGGGAACTTGTTTGATGAAGAATGATTTGCCTAATCATTTCCAGAAACAATCACATATGCTTTGAGCATATCTTCTAATGTTTGAATTGTTCTCTCGCTCTGACCATTGAGCTGAGGATAATAGGCTGTACTTATGTCCCGGTAGGTTCCATGGGAATCTTGAAATGATTGTCAGAATTCTAAGGTGAATCGGCTACCTTATATTAGGTATAATTGAAATTGATACCATGTGTCTCATGAAAAATTCCAAAATGTCAAGTCTGTTGATTAGGACATTATTGAAAAGAATAGATTATGGGTGACAGTTGTGATTCCTCGCGTTTCTAGTTCTAGCGAATGTCATGACTTGAGTATTCCTTGCCTAAGGTGCTTAGTTTCCATTACTAAAATGTTTATTGTTTGATGGTGCCTCTCTTAATTTCTCTTATCGAAATATTTCCACGCTCTATGTTGCCAAGTCACAAAACCCTAAGTAATTAAGTGATGTGGTGTGGTGGTTGATTTTCAAGATTTGTTCCGATATTGAGTGCTTCTAAGATATCTCATCACTGAGATTGTTATCATGCTAGCAAAAACATAGATATCAGCTCATACTACGTCGAATAATGTTTGTTCTGATTTCACTTGTAGATGGAGAGTCATTGATTGTCCAATATGTTCAGACCTGTTGCATCTCTTGATATGGAAGTGAGGTTATCAAGAATTTCTAGAGAACACAATGCCTTAGGGGAAGTTTATATCGATACCTTAATTTAACTCAATTATCCTTTGAGGGAAACTCATTGTAGGGAAGTTCACATATTGTTGAGGCCATGTTTAATGAAATGTTCTGTAGTCTCAGTTAGGAGGCTTAATTTTTCTACAGTGTTGCTTAGTGGGTATTCGCTTTGTACTAAATCTTGTAACTCGGTCTAGCTGGCACTTTTGAAATGATATAATTTGGCTTCTAGTCCAAAGATAGTAGTTCGGAATGTCTCGTGATGTCTTAAGATTTTTGTTGAGTTTTGAAACATTTCACTACATACTTCTAGTCCTTGTAGGTAGTTCTGAAATCCTTTCATTGTTTTCTTGTATCGAGGAATCCCATAGATGGTATAGAAAGTCTTTCCTAAAAAGGTCACAGGTAAAATTTCAACTTTATCGGTTGAGTGAGTGATGAATGGCGTAGGCATCTATAGAGTGTTAACAAAAGAGATTTTTATGAACAATTTATCTGATTACAAAGCTTTGCTTTTGAGTGAAGATTGTTTTAGGAAGTTTGAAAAGATGCTTGTTTCTTTCATGACATAATCTTTCTTGAATTATACATAGGTGATCAGGCTATGTATAATCGAGGACAAATGATGTGATGCTTGGTTTTGTTGAAATGGTATTATGTTTCTCTGAAGTTTTAGATGGTATTCAACGTGTTGTTTTGTAAAATAATGGCTCAAACAATTTTTCAGAGTAACATGAAAATCGTTTCGCGTAATGATAGTAAATAGTTGATAGAATGACTGAAAGTCAATTTATAGGGTGGTAACAAAACAAATTGTTTTAGAACTCTGTGAAACCTTTTTCCTAAGATGGTAGTAAAATAGCTTGGAATAAAATTATGTGAAATAATTTTATAAAGTGGTAGCAAAATAACTTGAAATAAGATTGGTTGAATGGTTTGTAGGGTACATGGGAGAACCTCATAGAATGGTAATTGTCTCCTAATTGGTCAAAAATAAAGTTTCCCTAATCCCTAGTAAGATAGCGGTATATTGTTGCGAAATGATTGAAATTTGGGCAATTGGAATAGGGAATGAAATATACAAAGGTTGTGATTATCGTGAAGATAATAAAGGATAAAGATTACATTAAATAGAAAGCTACTTATTATATGTTCCTATTGATGGTCTAATCATGTCTCAAGTGTAGGAGCAGTAGGCTATCTAGCAGCAACAGCTCTGAAACTCTCACAGTCCTCAAACTTATAAGATGGTGTAGTGTCTAAAATCTTAGTGGTAGATGGCAATGATGTATCAAATCATGCACGCTTCCCAAGCTGCAGGTTAGATGTATGAGTAGTGTCTATAAGATGTGATGGTACGGATGGT
This sequence comes from Chrysanthemum lavandulifolium, assembly GCA_022545495.1. Lineage (NCBI taxonomy): Eukaryota > Viridiplantae > Streptophyta > Magnoliopsida > Asterales > Asteraceae > Chrysanthemum > Chrysanthemum lavandulifolium. The sequence continues at coordinate 112,964,364 of CM040244.1, forward strand.
GCTCTAGATATTAATGATGATGCCGATGATATGATGGAAATCCTAGTGGTGATTTAGGAAATGATGGTGATGATGATGAATGAAATACTACCCTCTTTCATGTTGTCTCGGGACGTTTCAGGGGTAAAGCTGGAATATGCACTATTGGACGACTAATAGTGGTATGAGTAGCTGATGGTGGTTGTATTACATGAGTAGCAGGTGATCTAAGAATGAGGGTAAGAGAATGTACTATCTTCCTTGCAGTAAGCATCCTAATAGGTCCATTAAGACTAAGCCTATAAGTGGTACCAAATGGTATGATCGTGATGGTGTAGGTGCAACTTCGCCCTCCTCAAAGGGTTCAGTCTCCACATCGAATAATATGTGTGGTGAGTCTGGTGTAGAGCCAACTGATGTTAAAACTATAGTAGGGAATGACAAGGTATCCTCCATGTCAGAGTCTGATGTGAGTATGATGGGATGGGTATCTGAAGACATCAATGTGACAATCGATTTGAAATGAAAGTAAATGACCCGCATAATGTGTGTATAAAACCGCATGTAAAGTGAATATGCACTTATGATGAAATGATGAGATGCTATGATGATATAGTTATAGTCTAGGGTCAATGATACAACTTAGTTCTCTATAACTCTTGCTCTGATACCAATCATCACACCCCAAAATACTGCTTTTGCGTGAATGGAATTCACGGGGATGACCGCCAGAGCATCACGATTCTGATTATATTGAACGACTTAAAGTGTCGTTTGGAAAACACATCGTTTGATATAATAAAACATTCGAGTTTACAAAATATAGGTCCCAAATGAAAATCAACATGTGCGGAAATAAGTTTGTCACAATCCAAACGATGTTTTAACGTGCATAAAACCCATGTGAGACGCGTCGTCACCGCGACTCTATGATAAGTCCTTATGCATGCCATGAAGTATATGCCTTAGATACCTGAAAATACATTGCTAAAAGTGTCAACACAAAGGTTGAGTGAGTTCATAGAGTTTATGAAATTGTTTTATACGACTACCACAAGTATAGGCCATGTATGACAAATATGCCACATAAAAATGTTACAATTGCTATAAGCACATGACACCAAAGCTAGAATGATCATGATGTTCGCCCCAACAGAATGTTTTGCTAAACAACTCAAATTATGATATTAAATGAAATGCATCCGTTTGACCATCTGGAATCCACCAACCCGGATGGAGGAGTCACCCTCAATAGATCTATTCACTCACCCTCGCTTCTTTCGGAATTAACGGTTCATGATTATGAAATGGGGACATTCAATTGGCAATGAGGTAACTTAAGCAATGTAAATGAATTTGATATACTTGGGCTCGTAATAAAATGATGTGCAATGTATTCTCCCCCGTAGGTTTGAAATAAAGTATAAACTTGAAAGATGGGGCTATGAAAACTCACTTGATACAATGATTATGATGGCAAAAGTGGATACTCTGAAATGAGGCGCAATCTCTAACTGCAACCTATTATGAATGATATGATCTAATATAAGTCATGATTTAATGTTGTGCATGCAAACTCATATGATATCCATACCACTTGTACATTTTTGAAAATGAAGTTTACCGTCGAAATATATGTTTATGACATCTTGTCAAGTTATAAAATACTTTACAAGTACTTACGTTGAAACAACATCGTACGATAGTCATTTAGTGATAAATCAAGAAAATATAGTTTTTCGTTGCAAAATAATGTACTTTGATAATTCGTGAAAATGACTAAGTAGCCTCGGAAAGCTAGTCGTAAATCGGTAAATATCGAGTGTTAGGAAATAAACCCAATGGTTTTAGAAAGCTTGTAACATTATCTAAAAGTCGTAACACTGAAATTTTGTACATACTGATCTGTGCTAAACCGTCAAGTCTAACAGACTTATAACAGCTTAAGCACAAATGCAATGAAGATCAGAGAATATAGTGAATTCCCGTGTCGTTATGTCCCACGGAGACTCAATGGTGTGTTAAACACTTGATCAGACGATAGAATGATCACTAATGATAGTGATCGAAAAGGATTAGATGGATAATTACACTCTTGAAAAAAGTTAATAAATAACAAATGACTTAAATACAAATTAAGAAAATTAAAAGTTAAAATCTATTAAATAAATGCTATCACTATTTTTACAATGATGTTTTTATGATTTATAAAATAAAATGACTTAAATAAACTATTTAAACTAAAACGTAAACTCAAATTATCTTAAAACGTGGTTTAAAATGAAAACAGCGTTACTTACAAAAATTACTGGAGCGCAAGACAAAACGTAAAATTTATGAAATAAAAGGCCTATGAATGTGAAAACAATTTTATTACATAATATATGACAAAAGAAAATTTTAGAAAAAGAATTATATTTTTAGACTTTTATATTTTTATTATGATTTAAATAAGTTTTTACACTAATTAAATGTTTAAAAATACTAAAACAAATGAGAAAAATCTGAAACTTTTATAGAAAATACTTTATACTAATACAGATTTATGAAAATTAAAAAAACTGGAAAAAGCTACTCTGAATAAGCTACAAATAAGCTAAGAAACTAAATAAGCTAAACTACCTAAACGTATATAAGAGATAAGTTGTGTGAAGAAATGACAGAAAAAGTCCCAAGGGCAAACGGCATACAGGTACACTTCTATCACTCTATCAAGGGGGAGGTCGCATGTTCGAACCTTGACTACCCCCTTTTTGCCAAACATTTATTTTTTTGAAATTTTTCTTTTTACAACTTATTTAACACAAGAAAATAAGCATTTTATACAACTACAACTTTTAATAAAAACAACGATAAGCACGAAATAAGCTAAGATCTCAACAGTTAAGCTTTTATAGGAAATAAGCACAAGTCTAAACTAAAATGGCTATATGAGCTACTGAATAAGCAAATGCAAACTGAAATAAGCTAAACTAAAGATTATAAGCTATAATAAAAATTGAATAAGCACAAATATTGATAATAAGCACTGAAAAAGCTTATAGTCCCAACAGTTGGCTTAATGAACTTATTTTGTGGAAATAAGCTCAAACAAGCTCACAACTGAAACAAAAGCTCAATAAAGATGCAAACAAGCTAGGTAGACAGAAATGAAGCTAAATAATACAAACAAGCATACTGAAAAGCCAAAAATAAGCAAATAAGCATTTTGATAAAACTGAAAATGAGACAGATATGGGACAAACTTAGAACCACTTGCATTTCCTAGCAAACAAGTTCCAAAATGAAAAACCAAACTTGATACTTCAAGATGACCAGGTTGGCTATCCAAAGAACCAAAAATTACAAGATTTGGACAATTAATAAGCTCTATGTGAGCTTATCAAGTTGGGACCATACACTATGCACAGGGCACTTTTCAGAAAGGGTACCCAAAAGAAACAGAGAAATAAGCACTTAAAAAGCTGAGAAACAGAGAACTAATATTTTTGTATTTTTGTATAGCAACCAAACTTTAATACCCTAAGAGCTTTTAAACTAAAACTTATTATTAAACACACAATGAAATTCCAAAGTTTATTCAAAAACGGGTATATGAAAATTTGACTTTTTGATAAAACTAACTAAGTTGACCAAAATGAATTTAAAACTTAAACTACTGATTAACTATGTTATATTAAGCTAAAATGAAACTAGATTAAGCTATATAAACTACTTATGAGCAACTGTGATGAAATTAGTACTATAAATCCTAACAGTGCATTATCTAATGAAAATTAAAAACAATTTTGACTATTTGATAAACAAGGACAATATTTAATTCTTGATCTAAGCTATATTGAACTAATATTATATAAAACAACAACAAATAACAACAAACAAACACCGGATCTTTGGTATATCAAAAATCCAAACAACTTATAATAGGAACTGTTTTAAGGTTTTCAAAGCAAATAACTACATAGACCAATTCCATCAAATCCGGAGGTCATATTGTGTCAAAATAGACCTTATTCACCTAAACCGGATGTCAAGCAAGTCTAAACCTATGATTTTCAAAATTGGTATATTAACAGATACCAATGCAATATCAAGCCACAATCCAATCCAAAACATAACATCCTAATTTAAAGCTCTAACATGATAAACTAACAACAAATAAACACGAAACATGGAAATTAAGGTAACTAAGACATTGAAACAATAAATAGCAAAATTAGAAAATGCTTACAAATGAGAAAGTGGATTGAGACATAGAAACCAAGGACAAGGTTACACCTATTAGCTTCCCAATAAGCTCCTAATACCCATAGCATTCCAAATCCAACCCACTTCATCACCTTCTTGAATTCGATTTTGATTATTTTCCTATTTTATCTATTTTTTTAGCATTTTCTATTTTAAAAGACCAAGCTTGTTTTAATGCCTCTAAAAGCTTGAAAGCTTTTGTCAGGAGCTTATGTGGCTTAAAGAGTCCATAAAAACAACTACATACCATGAAATTGAAAAGACTTGAAAATTAAAGGAAATTAAGCAAATTATTGAAACTGAAATTAAACTGAAAGTAGAGTTTCATTACACTAATTTAAAGTAAATTACAACATTTGAAAGATTTAAAAGATAATTTAACTAAGAAAGCAATAAAAATTACAACTACGTGACAATGGCCTAATGCCAAAGTATCTCTTTCTTCTCCTTATCTTCTCTTTTATACCCCAATGAGTTCCTTGTCGACTTCTGAAATTATCCCACCAATTTCCAACCGTTGGATCTTCATGATTCATCAAAACTGCCATTTGTCCATTTTGGCGCCAAAATAGTCAAAAGCAGTTTTGAGCAGGTTTTAGTTAATTAAGGCTTTTTGGGTGTTAGTGGAAGAGGAGGGGGGACAAGGTAAGGGTGTATACAAGTGGTGTGTTGAAAAGTGCAAAACCACTCTGGTTTTCGGTATACAGAGGTATAGAGGACGATGAACAGTGTTTGGGCGGTTTTTAGGCGTGTTTGACTTTTGTTGACCCGTGGGTTTAATATTAAACGGGGGAGTCCAAGGTTCATGGCTCAAGGGGGTCAAAATGCATTATGACCTGGCTCAAGGGTCAAGAGGCGCTGGGCTAGTGATATGGGCTAGCTGGATTTGGGCCTTGGTTGGGTTGGATTGGCTTTTGTATTATTAAAGGGATCCGGTTTGGTTTAGCTAGCACAAGGACCAAACATGTAAATTATCCAAACCTCAAGGACTGAAAGTGCCACAATTCCAAACTTCTCACAAGGACCATACTTGACAAACATTGATAAAACAAGGATCCTTTTTGCATAAAATCCATTTTAAAACTTAAAAGGATCTTAATTGTCATTTTGGATTTTGAGGACTAAAAGTGTAATTTCTCAAAAGTTTATCAAAATGTTCCAAATTTTCAATCATGCATAGTACAAGGGTATTATTTGTAAAATTCCAAGTTTTGAATACCCAGGACCATTTTGCCAATTTTGTAACTTGAGGGTAAAGATTGCCATTTTGTGTAAACTTTTATCCGAGGATGTTTTGTGAACATTTTGGTTTCCCAAGGACTTAAGTTGACTTTTTATTCATTTAAAACATTTAGGGACTAGTTTTGCCAATTTGTGTAACTCGTGGATTGAAAACGACAATTGTTGTGAAATTGATCATTTTCACTTGTTTTCAATCTTTTGTACCGAATCACATAAAACACATTTCATTGATATTTATAACATTTTGTGAGTTATTTGTGTGTTTTGGTTGTTTTGTGGGTTTAAATAGTATAAAATATATGTGTAATTAGACACATATCAAATCCTCCACACTAAACTATTGCTAGTCCCTAGCAATCTTTTATTTAAACTTAATGGATTTGAAAACTCTTTACCAAAAGCCATCACTGGAGTAGCCAAATGTTTGATTCAAGTAAGAACCTTGGTACATCGATAACCAAATGATTTTGAGCAAATCATAAGTCAGTAAACGGATTTGATTAGTCTTTACGAGCCGTACCCTTACGGGCTAGCCAACTCTTTGATAAATTATCAATATTATCTTTGGTGAGTGAATACCAATTATGGATTTTCCATCGCCTTTACCACAAGCCATAACCTTGCGGGCTAGCCAACTCTTCACTTTTTAGGATATGGTGAGTTGAGAACCATACAATTTTGGTCAAATTGCAAGCCATATAAACGGATTTGAGAAATCTTTACCAAGAGCCGTTTGCTCCTGGATTAGCCAATCCTTATGTGTGTTAGACATGGTGGACTGATTACCATTTGTTGTGTTTAGTACATAGTAATTCCACTAAAAAAATTTTAAAATTTGGCCATTTTGGGGGAAAAAGGGACTAAAAGGGCACATTTATGATCAAATTCGCCAGAATTTCCCCCCATACTTAGAAATGAATATTGTCCTCAATATTCAAAGCTAAATGGGGTAACACAACAATTATTTTATTTTTTTATTTTTTTTTAATATTTACAATTTTCAAAGTTTTTATATATACAACAGGTGGGTTATTACCCCCACACTAAGATGGTAGAAAGGGAAAAGAGGAAATATGGGTGAAAACCCATATTGTATGGCTTGTTTTGATAACCAAGTCACTAGCTTGACTCGTCCCGAATTAAATTGGTTCATGGGAAGTCGGTGGGATTGCCACTCGTGGATTGGGTGAGAAATTGGTGGGATTGCCACTCACGAATTATGAATAATCATCACTAAGATGAGTCTAAGAATCTTAGAAAGAAACTCGAAAAGCGAGAAGAATCTTTTGATTTTGATTTTATAAAAGAAAGGAAAATATTTTTGTATTTTTAAGTTTTATATATATATGCAAAGAAAGAAAATTCCTTACAACCGCCTCGAAGGGAATCTGGTCGACAGAGCTCAAGAATCAGAAATGACCAACAACCAAATGTTGTAACCGAGGACTTATCAAACCGGGCAAGTTGTGTGCAAAGGAAAAATGTTTTGTATTTTATATTGTTTTGGTGCTATTAACACCTTAGGAAAAAAAAACTTTTAGAAATATGGGATATGTGCAAAATGGGTCCGAAAAGGTTAAACACACGCTAAAGCCTCCCGTGGCGCGCTAAATTTGATCTCATGCTAAACCGTCAAGTCTAACAGACTTAAAACAACAAGCACAAATGCAATGAAGATCAGAGAATATAGTGAATTCCCGGGTCGTTATGTCCCACGGAGACTCAATGGTGTGTTAAACACTTGATCAGACGATAGAATGATCACTAATGATAGTGATCAGAAAGGATTAGATGGATAATTACACTACCGAAAAAAGTTAATAAATAACAGCGACTTAAATACAAATTAAGAAAATTAAAAAGTTAAAATCTATTAAATAAATGCTATCACTATTTTTACAATGATGTTTTTATGATTTATAAAATAAAATGACTTAAATAAACTATTTAAACTAAAACGTAAACTCAAATTATCTTAAAACGTGGTTTAAAATGAAAACGAGCGTTACTTACAAAAATTACGCTGGAGCGCAAGACAAAACGTAAAATTTATGAAATAAAAGGCCTATGAATGTGAAAACAATTTTATTACATAATATATGACAAAAGAAAATTTTAGAAAAAAGAATTATATTTTTTAGACTTTTATATTTTTTATTATGATTTAAATAAGTTTTTACACTAATTAAATGTTTAAAAATACTAAAACAAATGAGAAAAATCAGAAACTTTTATAGAAAATACTTTATACTAATACAGATTTATGAAAATTAAAAAACTGGAAAAAGCTACTCTGAATAAGCTACAAATAAGCTAAGAAACTAAATAAGCTAAACTACCTAAACGTATATAAGAGATAAGTTGTGTGAAGAAATGATGAAAAAAGTCCCAAGGGCAAGCGGCATACAGTGCACACTTCTATCACTCTATCAAGGGAGGTCGCATGTTCGAACCTTGACTACCCCTTTTGCCAAACATTTATTTTTGAAATTTTCATTTTACAACTTATTTAACACAAGAAAATAAGCATTTTATACAACTACAACTTTTAATAAAAACAAGCGATAAGCACGAAATAAGCTAAGATCTCAACAGTTAAGCTTTTATAGGAAATAAGCACAAGTCTAAACTAAAATGGCTATATGAGCTCTTGAATAAGCAAATGCAAACCGAAATAAGCTAAACTAAAGATTATAAGCTATAATAAAATTGAATAAGCACAAATATTGATAATAAGCCTTGAAAAGCTTATAGTCCCAATAGTTGGCTTAATGAACTTATTTTGTGGAAATAAGCTCAAACAAGCTCACAACTGAAACAAAAGCTCAATAAAGATGCAAACAAGCTAGGTAGACAGAAATGAAGCTAAATAATACAAACAAGCATACTGAAAAGCCAAAAATAAGCAAATAAGCATTTTGATAAAACTGAAAATGAGACAGATATGGGACAAACTTAGAACCACTTGCAGCCCTAGCAAACAAGTTCCAAAATGAAAAACCAAACTTGATACTTCAAGATGACCAGGTTGGCTATCCAAAGAACCAAAAATTACAAGATTTGGACAATTAATAAGCTCTATGTGAGCTTATCAAGTTGGGACCATACACTGTGCACAGGGCACTTTTCAGAAAGGGTACCCAAAAGAAACAGAGAAATAAGCACTTAAAAAGTCGAGAAAGAGAACTAATATTTTGTATTTTTGTATAGCAACCAAACTTTAATACCCTAAGAGATTTTAAACTAAAACTTATTATTAAACACACAATGAAATTCCAAAGTTTATTCAAAACGGGTATATGAAAATTTGACTTTTTGATAAAACTAACTAAGTTGACCAAAATGAATTTAAAACTTAAACTACTGATTAACTATGTTATATTAAGCTAAAATGAAACTAGATTAAGCTATATAAACTACTTATGAGCAACTGTGATGAAATTAGTACTATAAATCCTAACAGTGCATTATCTAATGAAAATTAAAAACAATTTTGACTATTTGATAAACAAGGACAGTATTTAATTCTTGATCTAAGCTATATTGAACTAATATTATATAAAACAACAACAAATAACAACAAACAAACACTGGACTGCTGGTATATCAGCAAATCCAAACAACTTATAATAGGAACTGTTTTAAGGTTTTCAAAGCAAATAACTACATAGACCAATTCCATCAAATCCAGAGGTCATATTGTGTCAAAATAGACCTTATTCAGCCTAAACCAGATGTCAAGCAAGTCTAAACCTATGATTTTCAAAAATTGGTATATTAACAGTACCAATGCAATATCAAGCCACAATCCAATCCAAAACATAACATCCTAATTTAAAGCTCTAACATGATAAACTAACAACAAATAAACACAGAAACATGGAAATTAAGGTAACTAAGACATTGAAACAGTAAATAGCAAAAATTAGAAAAATGCTTACAAATGAGAAAGTGGATTGAGACATAGAAACCAAGGACAAGGTTACACCTATTAGCTTCCCAATAAGCTCCTAATACCCCATAGCATTCCAAATCCAACCCAGCTTCATCACCTTCTTCAGAATTCTGATTTTTGATTATTTTCCTATTTTATCTATTTTTTTAGCATTTTCTATTTTAAAAGACCAAGCTTGTTTTAATGCCTCTAAAAGCTTGAAAGCTTTTGTCAGGAGCTTATGTGGCTTAAAGAGTCCATAAAAACAACTACATACCATGAAATTGAAAAGACTTGAAAATTAAAGGAAATTAAGCAAATTATTGAAACTGAAATTAAACTGAAAGTAGAGTTTCATTACACTAATTTAAAGTAAATTACAACATTTGAAAGATTTAAAAGATAATTTAACTAAGAAAGCAATAAAAATTACAACTACGTGACAATGGCCTAATGCCAAAGTATCTCTTTCTTCTCCTTATCTTCTCTTTTATACCCCAATGAGTTCCTTGTCGACTTCTGAAATTATCCCACCAATTTCCAACCGTTGGATCTTCATGATTCATCAAAACTGCCATTTGTCCATTTTGGCGCCAAAATAGTCAAAAGCAGTTTTGAGCAGGTTTTAGTTAATTAAGGCTTTTTGGGTGTTAGTGGAAGAGGAGGGGGGACAAGGTAAGGTGTATACAAGTGGTGTGTTGAAAAAGTGCAAAACCAGCTCTGGTTTTGGGTATACAGAGGTATAGAGGACGATGAACAGTGTTTGGGCGGTTTTTAGGCGTGTTTGACTTTTGTTGACCCGTGGGTTTAATATTAAACGGGGGAGTCCAAGGTTCATGGCTCAAGGGGGTCAAAATGCATTATGACCTGGCTCAAGGGTCAAGAGGCGCTGGGCTAGTGATATGGGCTAGCTGGATTTGGGCCTTGGTTGGGTTGGATTGGCTTTTGTATTATTAAAGGGATCCGGTTTGGTTTAGCTAGCACAAGGACCAAACATGTAAATTATCCAAACCTCAAGGACTGAAAGTGCCACAATTCCAAACTTCTCACAAGGACCATACTTGACAAACATTGATAAAACAAGGATCCTTTTTGCATAAAATCCATTTTAAAACTTAAAAGGATCTTAATTGTCATTTTTGGATTTTGAGGGACTAAAAGTGTAATTTCTCAAAAGTTTATCAAAATGTTCCAAATTTTCAATCATGCATAGTACAAGGGTATTATTTGTAAAATTCCAAGTTTTGAATACCCAGGGACCATTTTTGCCAATTTTGTAACTTGAGGGGTAAAGATTGCCATTTTGTGTAAACTTTTATCCAGGGATGTTTTGTGAACATTTTTGGTTTCCCAAGGACTTAAGTTGACTTTTTATTCATTTAAAACATTTAGGGACTAGTTTTGCCAATTTGTGTAACTCCAGGAACTGAAAACGACAATTGTTGTGAAATTGATCATTTTTCACTTGTTTTTCAATCTTTTGTACCTGAATCACATAAAAACACATTTCATTGATATTTATAACATTTTGTGAGTCATTTGTGTGTTTTTGGTTGTTTTGTGGGTTTAAATAGTATAAAATATATGTGTAATTAGACACATATCACATACGAGTCTCGATCCTAGATAAAAATGATGGTGAAGTGAGGTAGTCGGGCTAAAAATGCAGTTTCTGGGCAGTTTTCGGGAAAGTTTGAGAGGTCATAGGTTACTCGTTATAAATCCGTTTGACGAACGGCTGGACATTTTAAAAATGCAGTTTATGTGTTTTGGATTAGAATTAAAATGTAAATATTGAAAATATCTAGCAAATTGTATAGGTGTACACTTAGGTAGTAAATATCAATTTGGTAACTTGTGATGACTAGGGGGCGGCAAGGGTAAATGGGTGAAGTATTTTGTGTACTTTTGTTGAGTAAATGCATTTTAAGTTAAGTTTAATGTATATTTTGTACATTTAATTAGTTATTAAGTGTAGCTTTAGCTAGAAATCGATTTTAGCGGAACAAAATAAGATATATCGAGGTCATAAAAATTATAAAAATGCATTTCTCGCAAGTATTGAGTGAATAAATATTGATCGAATTGAATTTTCGAAAACCGTCGTCAATATATATATAACAATATATATACAAATAAATTCAAAAACATCGGGTAAACTAATAATATAATTTTTATAGTCTTAAAATGATTATAAAAATATATTAGGATAATTGTTGCAAGTGTCGGATCAATTATTCAAAATAAATGATCATGCGATAGCGTTTATTTAATAAATAAATAAATATACGTTAATGGAATATGCAAACCCATGCATAAACTGATATGAAAGTGATGTTACTGATGATATGTAGACTAACTCTAGTCTATATGAAATGTTATCAATGTTGTTCCATGAATATGCAGCTTAACCCTTAAGGTTACGCGTATTTGATACTTGTAAACCTAGTTTACGAAAAATGATGAATAGTGAATCATGAATAGTGATTTTTCTCCAGAAATGAATAGTGTTTTGTGAATAGTAAAATTTTGAAATAACTTTTCAAAGTCTCAAACCGACTTCAAAAATGATGAATAGTAAAATGATGAATAGTAACCGGTGAATAGTAAATTCCCGAGATAAATAGTGAAATTTTCAAAGTTTGTAAAATGACCTGAAATTACGGGTTGTCACAGACAGTTAGAAATATTAGTATCAAGAATCTGAGGTCAGTAATGCATATTCCTTATCCAAGAACACAATCATTTCTTTACACTTCAACAAGTCACGGAACAGCAATAGTATGCTTCACTTCGGGTACTCATTTTGAAATATTTTTTTGGTTTTCTGTCTCGCCTGTACAGACCTTTTTACACGTGTTGTGTTTATAAGGACTACAGGCAAGCCAAAGGGTGCCATGTTAAGCTATTGAAAAGTACAGTGTGACTTCTTTTATAATAGTTCTGACGATTATGTCTGATATCATCTCTTTAGTCAGTTATGTTTAATGAAAACATATAGCTCTATTGAAGCTGCAATTGTATTATATTGATCTTATATCAGATCTTCAGGACCAAAGCTGAAATTGTATTATACTGTTAATGTTGTTTGGTTCTTTTAATTCTCATAAGGTACTCTTTGATTATAATGTGTCCTCAACCAACATTATTATGACTGTATCATTAGATTATGTATTCAGTGTCACGCCCAAGACGAGACCGGTTATAAGCTTTGTCATATCTGATAAGGATGTTAGGGGTACTTCTGCATACCAGTTTTGCAACAAGCGAGAAAGGGTAAAACATCTCATAGATTGATGCTTTGCCAATCGTAGAATGAATACGGGAGGCTGCTCAAGGTACTTCATGCTTTCTCTTTTCTATCATGTTACTTAAAGTCTAAGATCACCACAAGTATTTGTTCATCGCTTTTCAATGATGCATATACCTTGAAGTGCACATGTGTTCCATCAAGTAAAAATAAAGCGAATGAGTTTCGAACCCACTCCAGTAGGACACCATTTTACAACAATCTAATCAGCAGACTACAACACTCCTCAAATTTTTGTTTACTTCATCTTATTTATTAATGTTAATGGAGCAGAATGACGTGCATGTTGATATTTTTGAAAATAATACACAGTTCTGACAGCCTCTGGCCAATGAGAGGTGCGGACGGACCCACCCTTCAATTTTTTGGGCTCTAATCTTCATCCAGTGATGTCATATTAAATGCTTTGGTTGAGCAGTCTAATGGTGAATAATTGAACACCATCATATTGAATGGATCAAACTTGTTGTGAACTGTTGTTTAGGCCGGAAGAAAGCAGGTTAATAAAAAACAAAAACAAGAAATGGTACCAGCATAAGCAAAGATGACAAGTCTCGTGATGATGATCAATGGGTAGAGCATGATAAACCTGGTGTTTATATTACACTCACTTCCTTACATGGACGTATCAAAAAGATCATTCTACTTCGGGTATGTTGTTTTAACTTTAGTTTTTTCAGAATCTCTATAAGATACAGGTTTCAAACTCGACCCATTTATGTGGTATGAAAGGATATGGTGTAAACGATGCACCCGCTTTAAAAAGGGCGTGCATTGGTATTGTTGTTGCTGATGCGACTGACGCAACTGAACAGAGCCATCTTAAAAAGGATGAAAAATTACATTGTTTATGTTGTCACCATCACCATCCGTTTTGTGCTAGGGTTCATGCTAATTGCTCTTATCTAGAAATTTGTTACTTGGTTTCAGATAAAAGGAAAATTCAAGTGATGCATGTTGGGAATAATTATTACCATGGATAGTTGTGGTTTACACTGCTTGGAATTACACTAGCAGTGGAAACGTATTACCACTGCTATTAGATAATGATTAGGATAGCGCGTTTTGATAAGTATAGAATAGATTTCGTGTATATTCTATAATGTTAGCTTTATACATATCTTGTAAAGGACTCCTTGTTGTATAAAAGGAGGTCCTAGGTCATTGTCTTAGGTACTTGTCTAATTACCTACGTATTACTCACAAAGGCTTCAAGGTGTAACCCTAGTGATAAGCAAGATCACTCGTATTATTCATTAATAATATTGGAGCTTAAGTTTTGTGTTTAATCTGTGTTTCTATACAATACATCATATAATCCGTCTTCTAAAGTATTACTAAGTTAATTCCGCGTGCTTAATAATATCATACAAAATATCATTGACACAAGGTGTGTGTCCAGATCCATCAAGTGGTATCAGAGCGAAGGTTCTAATGTTTTGTTTTAGAAGATCCAAGGAATAAGCTTAACCTACTCACTCAATTCAATGGAGATGGAAAACAACCAGTCCAACTCTTCTACACCAAGGCTACCTAAGCTCAAACTTAATGAGTTTGAGATGTGGAGGATACTGATTGAGCAATACTTTCTCATTCAAGACTATGCTCTTTGGGAGATCATTCAAACTGGTGATTCTTTCAAGCATGTGACTAGTACTGTGAAGGTTGGTGACACAAATGTTGTGAAAGTTTATGTGCCTGAATCTAGTATTGAAAAAGCTCTTAGGAAGAATGATCTTAAAGTTAGAAGTTTGTTGCTGATGACTCTTCCTAGAGATCAAATCATTGCATTCAGCAAGTACATGACTACTGAAGAACTCTTTGAAGAGATTTGCTCAGTGTTTGGTGGTAATGATGCTACAAAGAAGACACAAAAGACATTGTTGAAGCAAAGTTATGAAAACTTCTTTGCTTCAAGCAATGACTCACTTGATAGCATCTTCACCAAACTCCGTAAGATTGTTACACAACCGATCGTGTTTGGCATTGAGGTAGAAAAGGAAGACCTCAATTTGAAGTTTCTAAGAAGTTTTCCTTGAGTTTCAAACCAATGTTACCGTCTGGGAAAACAAATCGACGTTGAAACATTGAAACTCAATGACCTTTACAACAACTTCAAACTTATTGAGCAAAGGTTGAAGAAGGTGGAAACTTGGTACAAGCTCTAGTAGCTTGGCATTGTTGTCAACCTCTGGCGACGATGATGATTCAAGATGATAGTGATGATGACTTTGCCACTCATCGGTTCTACAGTTTCCACCGGTAATGTTAGTGTTACCACCGCAGTTCAAAGAAGAAGGTTGCTAGTATTGGAGATCCTACCTTTTATGCTTTTATCTCCACTCAAGTAAATGGCTCTGTCTTAACTCATGAAGACATAGAGCAAATTGATGAAGATGACTTGGAGGAGATGGACATAAAATGGCAAATAGCTCTGCTTAGCAAGAGAGCTAGGAAATTCAACAAGAAGACTGGCAAGCCTATTCACATCAATGGTAGTGAAACTGCAGGCTTTGATAAGAAGAAAGTGGAGTGCTTTAATTGCCACAAGTTTGGACATTTTGCTAGAGAGTGTAGAAGACTAAAGACCAAGGACAACAGGTCTACTTGGTACAAGCAAAAGAAGGAACCAACTGTGGAAGAACCAAAGGAAATGTTGGCTATTGATGATGTGAGCTATGATTGGAGTTTCATGGCTGATGAACAAGAAGAAGAACATTCAGATGCTGCTCTTGTTGCTACTGAATTTGCTCTCATGGCTTTCTCTGACTCTGAGGTACAAAACTTTGAAAGTTGTTCTAAAACATGTAGGGCTGCTAGAGAAGTTGAAAGGCTTAATGATTTATATTCTAATGAAAGACAAGAGTTATATACTGATAATTATACTGTGTCTAACCTTAGGAGAGCTATAGCAGTATTAGAGAAACAAATAGATCACTATAGAGAAACTGAGATAAAATATAATGATGATATAATTCTTCTTAGAAGAGAGGTAGAATGTACAACAGCTGTGAATGAAGCATACCAAAAGGAGTTGGAAAAACTTCAAAATAAAAATGAAAATGTCAATTTAACATTAGACACATGTTATCATCAGTCTAAGTCAATTGATAAAATTTGGAATGCTCAAGTACATAGTAAAGTTAATTTTGGTACGGGTTATAATACTGTACCTCCACCTCTAAGGGGTGTTCATTCACCTCCAGGTATAGATTTAGCTCATACAGGCTTAGAAGAGTTTCAGGACCTTGAACGTGAATATGGTCCTTTAAAGGACACAATGGTGAAACGTGAGGAAGAGATTAAGCATGATAATGATGTTTTGAGAGTGCTAGAGACTCATCTGTTGTTGATGAGAATGTTAAAAAGAATGTAGAGGCTTCTATCCCAAAAGTTTTTAATGCTGTTACAGAGGAACCTAGGAAACCAATTAATAAACCTAGATCAACTGTAAGGTATGCTGAGATGTATAGGAACAAGTCTACAGCTCCTAGGGGTAACCAAAGGAGTTGGAATCATGTTAAATCTCAACAACTAGGTAGTGATTTTGTCATGTACAATAAGGTATGCTATATATGTGGTAGTTTTGATCATTTACATGCTTATTGTGACTATCATAATGGGAGAAGGAAAGTCCATGGGAATAAAAGGGTGGAGTCTAACAGGTTTCAAAATAATGTACACCCTAATTCACATTGCAAAATGGTCCCAAGAGCAGTTCAACTAAGAAGTGGTCTCAAAACTTTTGCCACTGCAAAAACTATGAACACTGCTCACCCTAAGTCACTTATTAAAAGTACAAAGTCCAAACCAACTTTTGCAAAATCTGCACAAACAGGGAAAGGAACTTTTCTAAATAATAAGGTTCATTATAACCAACAGTTGGTACCTAAAAACAAACCAGCAGTTTCCACTGCTCATTCAAAAGTTACCACCGCAAGGGTTGTAAATAAGAAAAGGGGACATGGGCAATCTTGTGAAGGCCTCAAGACGTTGGGAATGGAAACCTAAAGGAAATACCTCTACAACCAATCCCAATGGTGTATCAATGACCTTTGATAGATTTAACTATATTGATACACGAGGCGGATCCAAGTCAATCATGGCTTGGGTCCCAAAAGAAACTAACTCTTTACTTTTATGTGCAGGAACATCCAAGGTCAAAAAGATCAGATCTAGGATATACAGATAGTGGGTGTTCAAGGCACATGACTGGCAACAAGTCCTATCTTTCAGGTTTTGAACATTATGATGGACAGTATGTCAGTTTTGGAGGTGGAGTTAATGGAAAGGTTGCTAGTAAAAGAGTAAATATAGATATTATCGGGTTGACTTTGGAAGATATTTTTCTTGGGTAATGGGTTGGTTAAAAGTAATTTTGGTTAATAACAAGTTGGTTATTCCCATCTCATACAGATACATAACCAAGCTTTGATGGGAGTTGATCTTAAAAGGTGTATATCTGAGATACACAACAAATGGTTATTGATTCACCATGTCTAATCCACATAAGAATCAACTAGTCCAGAGCAAACGACTACTGGTAAAGACTTGACAAATCCGTTTATGGTTGATAGTTTACCAAAAACTATATGGTTATCAACTCACCATTTTCTTTATGATTAAGAGTTGGCTAGTCCATAGCAAACGGCTCATGGTAAAGACATATCAAATCCGTTGATAGGTGGTAGTTTGCTAAAAACTATGATAAGAGCAGTCTAGTTTTCATATGATTTTATTTACCACTGCTCTTTGAAATTTTTGTGAAAAATTACAACTGCTAGTTCACAGTTTCCACCGACAAGGTTATTTTACCACCGTTGTTCTAGCCGTTACAACCGATTATGTCAAGAATTTATTTTTTTTACTAGCCGTTGAAAGTAACCATTGATTTCCATATATATAGGGTTAAAATTTTAAGGAAATTATCTACTTTCCATATTGTTATTTATCCTCTTAAAGATAAATACTTTCTAAAGATAATTTTTCTTGCAATAATCTTAAACCCTAACCCGATATATCTTTCTCTCAATTGGCTAGTTATTACTTCAATTCTTACTTACATAATATCGTTTTCAACAAAAGTTTCTATGGCACCTTTAAAATTTGCGAGATGAGCACAACCTAGTGGCCTACCTACAAAAGTCTAACGAGAAGAGTGGCCTGTTTTTCATCGATTGTGGACTTTCTCAATACCACTCATATAAGGTATGCTTTGCTTTTAAAACCCACAATCTATATCTCTCAAATCAAGCAGTTTGGACTTACGCTAAGTCCATAACACTGAGAATGGAGATACACATGAAATAGTGGATGCTCTAAGAGCCACCGTGGATGGGGTAACTATTGATGTTACTTGAGGCATCCTTGAGGAGAGTTCTCCAATTGGGTGATCTCAATGGTCTCATCACATTACCTATGCCCGATATTCATGATACTTTATCATCCATGGGTATGATACCACCGATAAAAGGCTACTTTCAAAAGAGTGGTTTTGTCCCCAATGGAGATTTTTGATTCATACTCTTTACATTGTCTCACCAAAGAAAACATCTTATGAGCAATTTAGTTCAACCATGGCCTACCCTTTGGTTTGTCTAGCCACCGATAAGATTTTTAACTGGTCAAATTATATTTTACAAGTATGACCGGCAATGTAAAGGGTTCAACAAAATTTTAATGTATCCAAGGTTTGTGCAAGCAATGCTAAATGAGTTTCAACCGCAACCCCATACTAATATTTATGAAATCGGTTTCCTCAAGCCTAAAGTTTTTCAAAACATGAACAAAGATGGCAACATGATTTTTACACCACTCTTACCTCAAATGCTTGCAAAGATTACAACCGAACAAAACACACCCATAATATCTGCTCCAAACATTGATTATACTCCACCGCTTCTCAAACCTATGAGAGGGGAGCAACACCACCTTCTTTCATGACAACACAAAGAAGTTTCGAACCTTTTGGTCTAGGAACAAGCGGTGGTGGTTCTAGACTTCAACCTACTCCAACTAGGGAGGAATCGAGCCAATGCCCCATGATTCACCTCTCCCAACAGGTAAAACAGTTGGAAGTGATGAGGCGATGGGCAACAATTGGAATTGATGGTTGTGAGTACAAAGTTAGCCAAGGTGTTGATTCTCTGAAGGACTTGGCACATGTCAAGAAGCGACATGCCAAGGATGTTAAACACTTACAAGAAGAGATTCAGACCTTGAAGAAAGAGTTGCAGGGGTTGAACAAGCACAAGAAGACTGCAAAGTTGGTGATTTCATCTTCATCCTCACCTAATGATGGTGATTCAGCTGGTTTTGATCAAGATTTGGGTAATTCTTCCAAACAGGGGAGGAAAACAGGTGCTGAAACTCAGGGGAGGAAAATTGATTTTGAAGATGAAGGAGATACTAGTAAAGGAGCAAAGGAAGCTAATACTCAAGAAGAGCAACTTGATAATCAAGATATTTTCTGTAATGCAACTAATTTTACCACTGATTCAATTTCCACTGCAGAGCCAAATATTGCCACTGCAAGTGAAGAATTTGATAAACTGAAGAAAGACAAAGGTAAAGCAGTTATGGAAAGTCAAGAGCAACCTGGAAGAAAGATTTCAAAGAAAGAACAAGTTCGATTGCTCATGATAAAGAAGTTCTTGAAAATATCTCGAAGAACAAGTTGTTTGAAAAGAAAAGCTTGAAGAAATGGAAGTTGCAAGCTTTTGGAGACTAAAAGATTGGATAGAATGGAAGAAGATCCACTTTCCATCGCTCAACCTACAATACTTAGAGAAGACTCGAGTTTAGCTATGTTCCTTTTGAAAAGATATTGAGTTCTTGATTGCTAATAATCCAATAATCAAGAAAAGGCAATTGACCTAGTAGCGTATGCATCCTTAATCGAAGATCAAAGAACTGCTTAGTTGAAGGATTTCATTCAAATGAAGAACAATCAAGCACTTCAAGATGTGATTAGTACAGTCAGAAAGGGTCAAAAGAAACAAAGACAACCAACCAAGGTACAAATTATTTCATACATGAAGACTTATTGTTGTCATGTTGGTGGTTGGAAAAAGCATCAATTCAAAGGAATGCCTGATAATCAAGTTGAGGGTATCTACTACAGAGTTCAAAAACATGATAAAGATTTTATTGCAATGGGCTCTGAAGAAGAAGTAAGAAGGTTTCGTGGATTGAAGAGAAAGGCCAAAGAAAGTGATTCTCAGACTATTAAGAAGACTAAGGTTGCTGAAGAACAAGAAATTCCTACTGAGAAATTCACTAAAGAACAACTGACTGGAATGATTGTGATAGTAGAAGAAGATTTGTATCCAGAACCACTGCAAGTTAGACATCCTATCATTGATTGGGAAGTTTACACTGCTAGCAATTTTGCTCCAACATGGAAGATCACAAGGCTAGGTGGTGAAACATTATCAGTCATTCAATTTGAAGATCTCATTAAATCTTTTGACAGAGATGACCTTGACACATTATGGAAGTTAGTTCGAGAAAGGTTTGATACTCAAGATCTCAAAGATATGAAGGAGATGCAGTTATGGATTAATCTTGGAAGGCTCTATGAACCAAATGTTAATGATAATTTCTTGAAATTCTCATGCATATGTCCTGGTACTAAATGGTTTTATTATGATTCATGTGAAGTTCATCATGTTTCTACAGCAAATGGAGTTGATGCATTCATGCTTGCTGAGAAAGAGTATCCACTTAGAGCTGGAACTCTCACAGTGATGTTATGTATAACAATAAGAGTTCATGAAGATAATGAGAAGGTCAGAGCATTGTTACATAGGCTTCAAGATCAATGTTCCAAAGCTATTCAGAAGTTGAGAAGGAAGTAAAGTGTTTGATTGAATTCCCCAAATCCTTGAAGATAATACAGATTGAAGAAACTTGTTGATTTGCAGAGAAATCATAAGTTTAGGGGAGGATTGTTGGGAATAATCATTACCATGGATAGTTGTGGTTTACACTGCTTGGAATTACACTAGCAGTGGAAACGTATTACCACTGCTGGTACATTATTACCACTGCTATTAGATAATGATTAGGAGAACGCGTTTTGATAAGTATAGAATAGATTTCGTGTATATTCTATAATGTTAGCTTTATACTTATCTTGTAAAGGACTCCTTGTTGTATAAAAGGAGGTCCTAGATCATTGTCTTAGGTACTTGTCTAATTACCTACGTATTACACACAAAGGCTTCAAGGTGTAACCCTAGTGATAAGCAAGATCACTCGTATTATTCATTAATAATATTAGAGCTTAAGTTTTGTGTTTAATCTGTGTTTATATACAATACATCATATAATCCGTCTTCTAAAGTATTACTAAGTAAATTCCGCGTGCTTAATAATATCATACAAAATATCATTGACACAAGGTGTGTGTCCAGATCCATCAATGCATCTATATTAATTATCATTTATTATACGTACCTTACATATGTTTTTGAATTTTTATTGCTCCTAACGGGTATTTTTTGTGATTTTTGTTAACTTTGCAGCATACGACATTAGATCAAGGACTAATATATGCCGATGCAAACTAAGAATTTGGAAAGGGTCCTGTTACTGATTATGTAGGGTTGATAATGGTGCCCCCTCTCTTCGTGATCATAACCTCAGTTTACATAAAGTGACTCACGTATCCATACTATGTCTATTATAAAAATTTAAAGGTAAATAATGTTTGATTGGTTACGGTTAATTATTGAGTTTCTGGGTAGGAGGCACTGGTCATGTTGCAAACTAACAGCTGCACTATTGACTTATTGAGGGCATGAAGTTAATTAGCCATATAAATAACTTTCATCAATTGTTTTAGTTGTGTCTAATATCTTTATATACAGTTCAGTTATTTACTTTGTTAATCTGTCTAACTTTAGTAAGGATGTTTAGATTATGACATGTCGTTTGTGAAGGATTTATGACATGACCGTTTAAAATGAGTAAGTTGGAATCTATTTGTGAAGGATGTTCTTTGTTCAAAATAGGTAAGTTGGGTTATGTGTTAAAATGAGTTCTGATACCTTATAGGTTTGGCAGGTGCCTATTGTAACTTGATTGACTTCCTATTTTGCCACCTATATGTTTTACCGGAATGTTGGTGCTTTCCTGTTCGCATAATAGAGGAGAAGATGACTAACTATTGAGCTAAACTATCTGCTGTTAATTCATTTGCACCGACTTTGATAAGACCGACACATCTCCTCGAGAACTTTATGGTAAAAATGAGATTTTCAAGAATGATGATCAATGCTCATTACATGCCATTGTATAATAAGATGATGGAGAAATTATGTAAATATTGATATTACAAACTTACTATTAAAGTGTAATATTGAATCTCATTATAGCTTATTCATTCTATATATTTATGATCTTCATACCTGATGCAAAGATTAGGTTTTTGTAATTTGTACATTTGGCTCGAACATTATTCTAAAAAGTGTTAACCAATGCAAGTGGTTCAATGACCATATATGTGTATGGCGTTGGCATGTATATATGTGAATATTAAGAATCTCATACATTATTTTGGTGTCATAAGCATTAACTGAGATATGCTTTATTTGTTTACAAGAAAATTGTGGACTATTGATGCTAATTGTTATGAATGGTTAGTAAACTTAATTGTTGAGTTATTCTTCTAATGTTCTATACGATTCTAACTTCCGCTTTAGTGCTAAGCTCCGCAATTCAAGTTGTAAGTATTCTATTTTCATATCTCATGTACAATGAATATGAATCAACCAGCGGCAACCACTTCAGCTACAAATGCTGGCCTTAATGGTCGTTTGCACCACGGTCAGCTCTAAAAATTATCATCACAAATAAAAATGTTCTAACGTTTAAAAACTATTAAATATCAAGTTCATTTGTTTAAACTTTTCGGTCGTATTCTTTTCAGCTCTTATTTATAAAGATGCAAAATTTAAGTGGTTTACATGATTCTCTAAGTGTTTATATATGGTGCAATTTTGGCTATTGAGAAGATGTAAACTCTACTCATCTATTTGGATATCGAACTATCTAATGTTGTTCAATTTGGTATGTTTAAAAGGTTGGTAGTTGGCTGGCTTGGAGCTACTTTTGAACAAGTATTTCAACAAACTTTTACTCAACACGTTACTTGTGCATAACATTAAGATGTAGTAACGGTTACAGTTAGTCAACTCAATAATAATAGTTTCACAGTGTTTTATCGTTTATTATATTACTAAATACCAAAATTTAAAAATAATCACGTACTAAGTATGAGTTGAGCATGCAGAGTAGCCTTAGGATATATCGATATCCACTTTCTTTCGTCGCTACGCATATAAAAGGGTGCATGGAGGTAAATTTTAAAGTTTGATTTAGTCACTGTAAAATTAATATTTATGATGCTAACAATTACGTAGTAGTTATTTGTAATTAGGCTGGTGAAGGTACAAAATTGCTGGTGCATCAAGGATCATTGGTGTTGATCTCAATGCCAATCGGTTTAAACTTGGTAAGTTATAACACAAATTTAAAGATTTATTAAGTATATGTGTCAGCCGAAAATTAATAATTATTTTTCCATTATAACAACAAAGAAATTTGGGTTGACTGAGCTTGTGAACCCAAAAGACTTTACACACATAATCTCTTTTGATCTAGACTCTTTAAGGGTAAGATGCTCACTCAACCTGTTTTCGGCCGATTTAAAATTTTAATATTATTGTCAACAAATTCTAATGGTTTTGTTACCGCTTCTTATATGCAAAAATATCATATCACTAGAAAATGTGGCTGACGGCTGCATAATAGGTGATCACGAGCGCATCTTTGGAATGTCTTTCACAGTCAAGAAATTCGATCCGAGCAAAACATATTTAATAAAGCATATGAACCATTATATGCAATTCTTAATACGAAAATGCAAAAAACCCTTTTATTATCCTATTATGAATATAATTATACCTTCAAACTATTTAATTTAAAAAAGATTAAATGCATATCTTAATACCAAAATACAAAACTATATATAGTCCAGGGAGCAATCCAAACCATAAAGCCGTCAATCCTAACACTAAAATCCACCAAATCCGCATTAAAGAAGTTAGCAATAAAACTCCAGAATCTGTTATAAACATCAATACCAGCCCACCACTTCTGCACTAAATTACACCTTCTCAAAATCTGAGCCATCAGACCATGATCCAACAGAACCTGATTAGACCTTGACCCATTAGAACCT
The DNA here is from genome assembly GCA_022545495.1 of Chrysanthemum lavandulifolium. NCBI lineage: Eukaryota > Viridiplantae > Streptophyta > Magnoliopsida > Asterales > Asteraceae > Chrysanthemum > Chrysanthemum lavandulifolium. Next base: position 112,988,325 of record CM040244.1, read on the forward strand.
GAGTTATAAGACCATGAACCTTAAGACCTTGAAACATAAGGATCTGAGCATAAAAGCATTAAGCTGGAATATGCATTAAGAACCATTAGAGCAACAAAGGTACACAGAAACATGCATTACACAAAATTAATATATTTAGTGTAGTACATTCTATATGTTAATTCTCAAAAAGCTACATCTCATGATCTGTAAAATGCACATAATAAGTGATTATGTTAAAGGACTAAAGGAGACTATTTGTATCTGCAGGGGTCTTCGGGAATGCTTATTGTTGAGCTATTTTCTTTATCCAAGCATAAAAAATGCTTATTAATACAAAACCAACATGTTACTCAACTCACCCGCTCTGCAATATTGTTGTTTATTCTTATTCGCTACAATTTTTGTGGTGGCCTCTAATTCAGTTTTTTTTTTTAATTTTACATGCATGTGTGAAAAGGGAATAAGGAGATGATAGTGGAGAAAGGGATTGCACTGGACAATAGTTTGATTATTGGCATTGTATTAACAAGGCTGTAAGTTCATTTTTTATCTACTCCTGTTTGTTTACACTTAATGCATTACTATATTCTAGACTAAGTTCAAAAGTATTAACCAGGATCTTAATTTCACTTCATATATCAGAATACAGTATGTTGGTAGAAGGCCTAAAGGCCAACATTAGTTCTGTGTACAACCTAATATCATACCTCAGCCTAACTGTATGCCAAGGTTTTTCTATTATTATTATAAACACAACTCCAAAAGGTATCCTTCTAAAGAAGTTCCAAACATCTTAAAATGATTAATTTGAAACAAACAGCTCTATGACTGATTATTTAAAGCAGTCAAGAAAATCACAAGCATTTTAGATAGCACAAAAGTCCATTTTCTTTAAATAATTAGATCACCACCTTAAAATTCAATGATTGAGATTGTTTAAGTAAATCCCTTTCTGCTTAAATATAGAGTTTTTAAGAAGTTTTAAATGTTTGAATAAAATAAGCCTGTTATAAATCCTTTGTTTGGGTAATGTAGTTCACTTGCTATTGCATTCTTTATCTTACTCTTTTACATCATTCACATCAATTTAAATATATGCAAATGGAGTTCAATGCTCGAGTCGAAGAGTTCTCTTATTTGAGCAGCAAACTTGATTCTGCACAAGTAATTTAAAAGTTCTGATTTTTTACTTCTATATACAGTGAATTTCATATTATAACTTGCTTGATATTTGAGAAAATGTTGTTAAGTTGTGCAAACATAGGGTTGTAACATATTTGCTATGTATCTTGGCATGTCTATTTTCCCTGGATTTGGTCGTGGTCTGATTGTATCGGGTACATTATGTGTTCGTGATTATATGCTTTTAGCAGCCTGTAAGTCTACATAATACAAACATTTCTTCTTTGTGTATAAACTAATGATGCTTAATGTTTTGATTTGAACAACGGAAGCACTGGCTAACCAAGTTACACAAAAGCATCTTGACAAGGGTCTACTATACCCTCCCTTCACTAATATATAAAAGATTTTAGCTCATATTGCTGCTTAGGTGGAAGCCAAATCATATGATCTCGACAAGATAGACCTATAAATGGATTAACCTTGCTATATAGCTTATGAATGGTTCAGTTAAGTTTATGTTTGTATACTTATAGAGGCAAAAAATGAGTAGCTCATATAATGCAATCCATTTTTAGTATTACGGAAACTTTTGTATTTTACTGGTAAATTTAAGTTACCAATTTGTTCTAATCTCTGAATTAATATGAAAAAATGTATTATACTTTTATGTATTACAAAATAGTAAAATACACTTTCTTTGACTTTGGGCCTATTTTTTTTACTGATAATAGATTTGTACCCGTTATAGGCAAAATGATATTAGACATGGGTTTCTAGATTCAATGTTTTTTATTTTCCTGTAATTTCATTGCCATTGACTGATAATAATGTCTTTCTGTAGGTTGTGGTAGACAACAAACCTATAGACGTTGTAGCCATTGAGAAATTGGGTAAAGATATATGTTGCATTCACAGGAGTACAATTGAATGGACTTGAAAAGGTCGATTATGGACTAAGCTGCGAATAAGGTGTGTATAGCTTCTCAACAGGGTTGTTTGGACTGTTTTATAACTGTTTTAAGTTTCATTATTAAACCTGCAATCCTGGTGCAGTGTATTATTTATACACATAATTACTGGCTGATTGGTCACATTAGATGTTATTCTTTTCTTTTGAACAATGTACCAGCCGCAGCTTAGCTTATACTGACATGATAATGGCTGGTTTTGCTTTAGGTACGAACAAACTGGTGGCGGCAACCTATAGCTGTCTACATTAAAATGATAGACACATTTGTTTAACGGTCGAAGGTAATTCTGTTACTTTTTTTTTATGATATTTATGAGAACCGTGTTGCAGCTATAGTGCTAAGTTAAAACTAAGGGAGTGTTAAGCATATAACCACAACCTTTTTACCATATTCCTGGTAAACACACAAACATCACCATTTAACAAACAAAGGGTATCAACAACAACACTCCACTTATCACCCGGCAATACATACATATTCTCATCACAACGAACATCAAACCTCACCATAAATCCATTCACAGATATTTCAAATTCATCAACATCATCTAAATTTGTTAAAAAAATCAGCACCTATATACAATAAGTAAATAAACATAATTAACAAAAACAAAATAATAATAATAAATGTTAATAATATTATCAAATGTAAAAGATGATTAATATTGTTTAGAACAAAATGTTAGAAAATAGTTTCCTTCTTTTAGCCGTTTTATGAATTATGGTAACATCAATTATAGTTCTTTTTAGTATATATTTGTTCAACTAAATCCTAAAAATAAAAACCAAAAATCAAAATACTTACATGCTTCTAGCCGTTTTATGGATTATGGTAACATCAATTATAGATCTTAACCATTTCATTTAACTTTTAATTACTTTTTAGTATATATTTCTTCTACTAAATCCTAAAAATAAAAACCACAAGTCAGAGTACTTACCTCCTTTTAGCCGTTTTATGGATTATGGTAACATCAATTATAGTTCTTAACCGTTTCATTTAACTTTTAATAACTTTTTAGTATTATATTTATTCAACTAAATCCTAAACATAAAAACAAAAAATCAAAATACTTACCTGCTTTTAGCCGTTTTATAGATTATGGTAACATCAATTATATATCTTAACCGTTTCATTTCACATTTAATTACTTTTTAGTATATATTTATTCTACTAAATCCTAAAATAAAAACCACAAGTCATACCGTCCATCGGACGAGTTTTACCTACTATATATATATATATATATATATATATATATATATATATATATATATATATATATATATATATATATATATATATAGTGAGGATCACGTATGGATATTTTTTTTAGTGCGGATGTACCTCATCCGTTGATCTTTTTCATTTAGCGGTGAGATTTGACCAAATTCATCCCTTTTTCTCTCCGTATCTTTTTATTTTATTAGAATATTCTATTTCCTTATTTTTCTCGCTTTTTTATTTAAATTTTTATCGAATGGAATTACACGATCGAGATTCTCGTGATCGGTCCCGATCTATCGGTACATTTTTCATTAAAAGCGCTGAAGGTATTTTATGATAGTTATTATGATATTAAGGTTTTTATTATGATTTTGAGGATAGTTACTCGATATTGCTATTGTTATTCGAGTATTAGTACATTTACACTTTGATGTTTCTATCGTTAGTATGATAGTTATTCTAATATTAAGTTTGTTATTCGATATTAGGATAGTTATTCGATATTAAGTTTGTTATCTTGATATGAGGATAGTTATTATGATATTAATGTTATTTTTGTATCTTTATCAATATCCTTAATATTATCGTTATTCGATATTAATTCTTTATTTCGATATGTGTATAGTTATTCGATATTAATAACGTTAATATGATAGTTATTGTGATATTGTTTTTTTTTTCTTATTATGCGTTTTAAAAGCGTTTTATATATGTATAGTTATTCGATATCAATAACCTTTATATGATAGTTATTCGATATTAAATCGGTAATATCATATAATGATAGTTATTGTGATATTAAATCTGTTAATATCATATAATGATAGTTATTTTGATATCAACATATTAATAACGTTAATATGTTGATAGTTATTCTAATATTAAGCTTTTTTTCTTATTATGCGTTTTAAAACCGTTTTATATATGGATATTTATTCGATATCAATAAACTTTATATGATAGTTATTCGATATTAAATCGGTAATATCTTATATATAGTTATTGTGATATTAAATCATAATATCATATAAAGGGTGCTTATTGTGATATTGATATTTTTATTATTGTCATATAATTCTAACATACAATTTCAAACACAAGATATGCAAATGTACGTTAAAAAACAATGTGAAGAAGATTATGTGGCTCGAAAAAACGCAATTATAGATGTTATCAATTTGTTTGAGCACGCAAGGGTAGAGAAGCAACGTATGAGGGAAGACTACATGATTTGCAATGATATTACGCTTGAACGAAAATCCGTTATTTAAAAGTTTTGATGGATGAAGACAAAAAGATGACAATATTTCGATATTTTGTGGGTGTGTGTTTGACAAATACGAACAACATCAATACCAAAATCGCTTGGAGCTATCGGAGAACAAACGATGGTGTAGTCAGATCAAGTTCGTTCGCTAGACTAGGAAGATTTGGCTCGCATTGAGGAATATGCGGTTATCGGTCTCCTTTAGGAAGACTAGGATTTATGATTTATGTATTTCGTATTGTTAATATTGTTTAATTAGTATTAACAAGCAGTAGTAACATTTGTTGCGAGGGAGTAATGTTTTATTTTTGGAGTAATGTTTTCTAAGATAGTTATTCGATATTTAAAACCTGAATATTATTTTAATAAAACATTTTGTTCAAGTTTATTTTATTTGTGATGTTTAATGATTTTAATATGTTAGTTATTGTGATATTAAAGCTTTGCGAAAATATATTCGATATTAAAGTCGTGTATATCATTCAAGTATAGTTCTTGTGATAGGTAAGAAAATAGTTGTTGAAGGATAGTTATTTTGATATTAAACTGTAATATCATTGAATGATAGTTATTGTGATATTTATCTAAATAGTTGTTCAAGGTAGTTGACGCAGAAGAGAAATAATTTCGCAGCAGTAGTAAGTTGTTGCGCAGTAGCACTTTCTCGAGATGCTATTAATATATCTTTCAAGGATAGTCATACTAAGATGCTATTAATAAAATTTGTTGTTACAGTAGCACTTTCAAGTATAGTTACTGTGATATTTTAAGTAAAGTTGAGTTTTCTATGTTTTATTTTTTTTAGGTGATTCAATGAGACAAAATTGTGCAAGCAATGAGTTTGTTGAAGATGAAAATTTGTCAGCTGATATTAATGTTGAAGAGAATGAAGAAGTAAATTCACCAGATTTTTTTACATCAACTTCTGTTAATACAAATAAGCCGTAAAAACGTTTATTTATATTTTACGATCTTCTAATGTTTTGTCGATAACAAAAGTAAAATCATATTAACGAAACAAATAAAATACGTAAATGGTTTGAATTAATAGTTTTCTAACATATTCAAATAAAACACTAAAACAAGTATAAGTGATTTTATGATATATATATATATATATATATATATATATATATATATATATATATATATATATATTATTATATATATTACAACAACTAGTTTTTACATATTGGCTTAACAAGTATAAGTGTTTCTATGATTTAGATATATATGTACAACAACTAGTGTTTACATATTGAGTTAACACATACTTAAGCTAAGTATACTAAAATGGGTAAAACAAGTACATACTAAAATGGGTAAAACAAGTATATACTAAATAGATAAAAACTAGCAAATGGTTTTGACCCATAACCCATGGATTTATATATACCACTTAACCAAGTTCAATGTATCCTAAAGGTACATTGTATCTAGAAAGAAAACCATGGATCAACCCATAACCCATGACCCATGACCCATAACCAAAAATACCCATGGGCAAAGAGGAGCGGACCACGGATCCCTAGCTTTGTGCTAGCCGGATCCCTTATGGTAGGGATCCATGGGATCCGGGGAAACAGTAGGTTTTTCCTCTATAAATAGTGAGCCATTTCTTCATTATAGAACACCCCTCTCTAACATACTTTCTCCCCTGAGTTAAATCTCACTAACCTTAGATCCAAGAGATCTATGTTTGTAGTCTTATGTTTGTGTGATCTTTTAGGTTCCTCTTAAAGGCAACATCATCACCTTTGAAGTCGAGCAAGCTCAAGTCCATGAGTTGCCATGCTTCCTCATCATTAAGGCTATTGAAGTCCTCTTGTTGATGATTCCTTTCTTTCTTCAAAGAAGTGTAGTGTTGAAGACATTAGTGAAAGATGTCTCAAGTGTCAAGACGAAGATATTAGTGAAGGGTATCTATCGTCTATAGGATAAGCACTTGTGGTAGGTTCTTAGAAGTCAAGACAAGAAGCATTAGTGAAAGGTGCTTAGAAGTGAAGACACAAGACATTAGTGAAAGGTTTCTTGTAGATCTAATCAAAGGCATTAGTGAAAGGTGCCTTCGATGTACATTCGATATGGTGTGTTTCGATGTACTAGATAGACTAGCATTAGATCCAAGGATATTGATGTCCTTGATGATGTTGTAAAGGAGTAGATCTCCTTTGGGATTAGTCGTTGGTGTAGTGTGGTAGTAGTTCCTCCATTGCAATGGAACTAGGTGCTTAGCCTAGTACCTAATAAAGGGTAGGCGACGTTGTGAAGGATTAGTTCTCCTAAGGTGTGAAAGAACTCGGTGGTTAGCCTAGCACCGTATAAAGGGTAGACGACGTTGTGTTAGGTGTGGTTCGCCTTGGTGTGAAAGAACTCGGTATTTAGCTTTGTACCGGAAAAAGGTTAAGCGACGTTGTGAAGGCTTCTCCGCCATAAGGAGATTGGTGTAGTGATTACAAACTCTCGAGTAGGTGACTCGGGGAGTGGAGTAGGGCAAGGAAGGTATCCTTGTAGCCGAACCACTATAAATACTCGCGTTGTGGTTTTGTGCTTCTTCCTCTTATCTTTTCATTACATATCTTTATATGCTTGTTTATCAACATCCAACACACACAACCAAATTGATTGACATAAGTCGATCTAAATAGTTTAAAAGGAAGTTTTAATTGGTAAAACTATTCAACCCCCCTTCTAGTTTTCCACAATTGGCATCAGAGCTTCGTTACCAAGTTTCTTGAAGTATATTGTACTTTAAAAACTTGATACGATCCATAGTTAATTGAAAACTACAAAGAAGGTTTTTCATAAAAACAAACACCATGTTTTTCAAAAACTATATGTTTGGATGTTGAGTTGATAACAACATTTTTTTATATCTTTTCATTTAATTGCACTAATCTTCTTTGTGATATTGATTAGTCAAAGCTCATACCCACCAAGCTTTAGGAGACGCTTGGTAACAAGAATACCTTCCTTAAGAAGGTATCTTAAACGCAAAGGAGCGGGAATTGTCTAAGTGCACTCGAGGTATGACTTTCCACTTATATCTAAATGATATTAGTTTAGTAAATAAGTGTTATTTGTTAGGAATTTATTTGAGTAGATTTTTGTGTTTACACATGATTTACATGTAGCTTCATTAGGAAGCCTTTTTCTTACATACGTGTTATATTTCTCGTATATATAACTTATGTTTTATTTCTTCTTAAATCCAATAATAAAACAAAACACGAATTTCAAAAATTCCCCTATTTATACTCCCACCGTCGACCCTTCTAATCAAACCTTCACTTTTTCAAATTTTCCAATTTCAAAAATTCCCTCTCATTTAAAAACTTCATCTTCCTCCTCATTTCATCCGAAACCAAGAAGATCCGTCATCAACATGGTTTACATCGCACTCGTGCTCATCGCCCTAACACTCATCGCACTTGTGTTCCCTATGATGAAGTTCACATACGGAGACATTTACTTTGTGTTGTTGATCTATATTGGGGTTATATACCCAATCCTTTGTATCATCCTAAGTATTGAAATGCAATATTATTAATAATCTAGTTTATCTATATTATTCTTATCATAATGTGTTTATCATTTCTTTTGTTTTATATGTGTTATATTCCTTCGTGATACATTAGAAGTCACGATGCATGCTAAAAGAAAATGTAGGATAAAACATATTTCATGGTATAAAACCGTAAAACCTATGTTTTTATCAAATGCATTTACATTACTACGATCCACGGATCCCGAAGATATACTAGCCGAATCCCTTTTGTAAAGGAACCGTGGGATCCGTCCCCATCGAAAAATGCTTTTCTTGCAAGATTAATAACCACTATCTTTCTAAAAGTAATAATCCACTAGAATTTCAAAACCATGAGTTAGTTAAGTGTTAAATACCATTGTTAATAAAATCTAGTAAAAACGTTAGATTTTTATAGGTTGATCATAAACATCACCTCCTATTAACCCTTCACCTCTATAGGTTCAACTATGACGCATGAATACGAGTTTGATTTTTCACTCACTAGCGTCTACACCCCGAACATCTCCCTTGAGCCCAACACACCGCAATCATGTCCGGGGTTCAATAATCTCGAAACCGTCACTTCCATGAAGGACGTGTTGTGACACCTTCTACAATTCAAGAAGGTATCAATACCTCCTTCCGAGCCATAGGACTAGAATGTCTTCTTGAAATCAACGAGAAGATATGTCCAAGGTTCATAATAGAATTCTTCCGTCAAGTGGAACTCGCTCGTAACGATGATAGCTCTCATCTCTTTGGTTTTATATCAAAACCAAAATTCACTTTAAGCCTTGGGCATCTTGCTCACATCCTCCGAATTCCAAACCATGGACAATGTGCCTTCACCAAGATTGGTCTCTTGATTCTCTCTTCAACTTTCGTGAAGAAAATAGTCCATATTGTTCACACATACCCTCTCCGAAGATTTAACGCGCATGATATGCAAACCTCGACCATATTACTCCAATCCAAACATTATCCATACACGGATATCCGAGAAGAGTACAAGCCTCTTGCTCTCATTCTACGTGAAAATGTTTGGAGTCTTAGAAATCGAGATATTCTTCCCGCTTGTTGTGCTCACATGTTGTACTCGCTTGCTAACACAACAACCATACAATCTCGCCTACTTCTTTGCAAGGCGAATTGCAAATCTTCAAGGCTCCAAGAATAAACTCATCCCTTATGGAATGTTCTTGACACGCCTTTATCACAATGTTATGCACTTCCATCCTCAATTTCAAAGTCCGTTGTACGTACTTGTGAACAAGATGATGGAACCGCTAAACATATCTCTCATGAAGACTTTCTTCATTCCTGATTCCACCAATACCCATCAATCACATAATGATCCTCCTAGTGAAGACACTCAAGGAACCTAGAATAGTCAAATAGGATCAATTCTACTCTACTCATTATTTATCAATGTAATCCTATTTCTTTCATGAAATAAAACATCTTACACTTGATATCTTAGTTTTAGAACTCCTTAAACAAAACTTGGAATATAATGCATTGTCAAAGATCATTGCATACCTTTAGTAAAGGTTCTGTCTAGCGATAGACGGATCCCAAATGTTGTACTAAACGGATCCTTACATCTAGGGAACCGTGGATCCTAAGAAACATAAAATGCAATTGCAAGCATTATATGTCAAACACACCCTTTGAACACCTTACACTAAGCTAAACATAGTGTCTTAAGATTGATTAAGACTTTATCAAAGATAGGTTGACCTTTCCCACTCATTCCAACTCACATAGATCACCCTCTAAGACTTTGTTAGATCTACCATTTCAAATCCATCACTCTTCCGCCTCAAACTCACATTTCATTTTTACTTGATCCCTCACAACTAGGTTAGAAATCCACGATTATGACAATATTGATCATTAATCAACCTCACCTCAAAATTGATCAAAGTTGATCAAACTTTTTTTTCCATCTCAAAACCATTAGGATATTTTCCAAACACAATCCTAAGTCACCACCGATCTCTAGGATCACTTAGCTTCAATTACACTCTCATCTTTAGTGTCATCCTTGCTCACTCATTGGTACTCATGAAAGTTCCAAATCCTTTCATAAAGACAATCATTAGCTACATCACTCACCACCTTCAAGTACTTAAGCACCCTTCATTTAAGACACTTAGGAAGACTAAAACACTCAAGATATTATAGGTCTTAGATCTTAGAAACATCATTTCCACTTTTTATAGTCACGATAGCCGGATCCCTAGGATTAGCCTATATACGCATCCCTATGAGAAAGGAACCGTGGATCCGGATGATGATAGGTCAAGTCTTGCTAAAACAATCATTTCAACTCATCTTTCTAACTCAAACACTCCATCTCATCTTAAATGAGTTCTTAGATCATCCATCCTCCAAGTTGACTCTTGTGCATGTCAATCATCACATTCCAATGAATCCTAGTGGCTTAAAGCTTAAATGCACTTGCCAAAACTCTTAGTTTATAAACCACCTTGTTAGGACCTCCATAGTCATTACTCTCACTCTAACTTTCAGCTCTTGAAATCATTTCATCATGAGAAAACCCCAAGTAGTAACTTATCCACCAAAGAACCACCCATTTAAAAGGGCCCGTGTATACACGAAATCTCTTCAACCGAATCATCTCCGGTCAAGCCAACAAATAATAGGATCCTCCCTCTTCCAATCAAACCAATTCCTAAAAGGATAGTACCCACAAAACTACCAATGCCAAACACCACCATACCTCCTAGGCCAAACAATATCATATCCACTAAACCATCACCATTGGTTCCTATAGCTATCTCATTTACATCCCCATAATTATCAACACACCTCTACAATTTAGAGGACTTGCCACCTAGGCCGTCTCATCCGCTTCCGCCGACAACATTCTCCTCATTAGGAGGAATAATGATTCAAAATCAAGGTGTTGAGTCAACACTTGCTCCGGCTTCCTTTTCGCCGTCTCCATCATATAATCCTATTCGGATTATGAGAAATCATCAAAGTCAACCACCGACCATATGGAAGTTGACACTTCCTTACCACCACCATCATTCTTGGTCGAGGCATTCTCAAATGCACCTCCACCAATCCTCCATCGCTTGAAGCCATGAAGTCGCCTCACTTGATCCTTCGCATCAAGCCATTTTATTTCCTCCACCACCACTACCTAGCCATGACAAAGATTGCTATCATTGTCAACATGTTGAAAGTTTGATACATGAAGCACGAGAAGACCAACGTTTCATGTTCTATCATCTCCTCGAACGCTTCGACGAGATCAAACCTAAACAAAACTTGAGCTAGAAGATTTTAGTGGTGTCCTAGCATCAAGCGTTAGATAACCTAAAATTCCTAGTCATGTATTGTCTATTTTCTTATTTTAGAGTCATGTATATCATAACTCTTGTTTTATTAAATGGAATTACATGCTACTTGTTATTTTTCCGAGAATATGTATTCATATCTCATTTATGTGATAACATTACCGTTATATCACCTTTGCCGATTTTAGTCATCAGCCGACGGATCCCTCAAGATAGCATAAACGGATCCCTACTAGAGGGAACCGTGGGATCCGTGAAGTCGAGTGTTTTTCTTTATCACATTTGCAAGAAATTGTGAATTATACTTGTTTTCTAACCCTTGTTTTGCGCTTATTCAATTAACACATAAAGTATTTGACATCCTAAAGCTAGGGAGCTTGGTGTCAAAACAATACGCTGTATAATTACTTGCAATATTTGATTTAAATTTCATGACTTCCGCTGCAAATATTGCAATCATCTAGGGGAACACACCGCTACATTGACGTAATCTTTGCATAAGTTAGTTGCAAATGAACTAGATTAGAATTAGTTTCTTGACGCCTTACTTAGGGATGGACTCGTCAAGGGGAGCAAAGACGAGATCTATTCCTGCTACTTGCTCTTTATTTCTTCTTTATTTTTTTCACATGTTTTTTCTTAAAAACGATGTGTTGCTTTTCTTCAAACACTTTTGTTTCAACAAAAGGGGAGAAGAAAGTAAAACTACAATTAAACGCTATTTAATTTTAGCTTTTCCTTAAAATAATTTTATGTTTTGTCATCAACAAAAGGGGAGATTGTTAATACAAATAAGCCGTAAAACGCTTATTTATATTTTACGATCTTCAATGTTTTGTCGATAACAAAAGTAAAATCATATTAATGAAACAAATAAAATACGTAAATGGTTTGAACTAATAGTTTTCTAATATATTCACATAAAACACTAAAACAAGTATAAGTGATTTTATGATCTAGATATATATATATATATATATATATATATATATATATATATATATATATATATATATATATATATATATATATATATATATATATATATATAGTACAACAACTATCACTTTATTAGGTTATTAGATTATGCTTTTGCATAATATTGAAGTCGGAAGTTTGAACTACTATGACGATTTGAAGATTCAAGATTTCTACTTGAATAGCATTTAATTTTTATATATATATAGTTTGTTTCAATGTTTGTTATAAGCGTGGTTAGTCACGCTATATGAGTGTCTAGTGTCCTAGGATCGAGGCTAGGACTCACCGCCATTTGTACTAAAACGCTTGGTTAATAATATTTTACTGTGCGATTACTCCTTTAAAAAACAACTAGTGTTTACATATTGAGTTAACACATACTTAAGCTAAGTATACTAAATGGGTAAAACAAGTAGATACTAAAATGGGTAAAACAAGTATATACTAAATAGATAAAACTAGCAAATGGTTTTGACCCATAACCCATGGTTTTATATATATCACTTAACCAAGTTCAATGTATCCTAAAGGTACATTGTATCTAGAAAGAAAACCATGGATCAACCCATAACCCATGACCCATGACCCATAACCAAAATACCCATGGGCAAAGAGGATGACCACGGATCCCTAGCTTTGTGCTAGCCGGATCCCTTATGGTAGGGATCCGTGGGATCCGGGAAACAGAGGTTTTCCTCTATAAATAGTGAGCCATTTCTTCATTATAGAACACCCCTCTCTAACATACTTTCTCCCCTGAGTTAAATCTCACTAACCTTAGATCCAAGAGATCTATGTTTGTAGTCTTGTGTTTGTATGATCTTTTAGGTTCTTCTTAAAGGCAAGATCATCACCTTTGAAGTCGAGCAAGCTCAAGTCCATGAGTTGCCATGCTTCCTCATCATCAAGGCTATTGAAGTCCTCTTGTTGATGATTCCTTTCTTTCTTCAAAGAAGTGTAGTGTTGAAGACATTAGTGAAAGATGTCTCAAGTGTCAAGACGAAAATATTAGTGAAGGGTATCTATTGTCTATAGGATAAGCACTTGTGGTAGGTGCTTAGAAGTCAAGACAAGAAGCATTAGTGAAAGGTGCTTAGAAGTGAAGACACAAGACATTAGTGAAAGGTGTCTTGTAGATCTAATCAAAGGCATTAGTGAAAGGTGCCTTAGATGTACATTCGATATGGTGTGTTTCGATGTACTAGATAGACTAGCATTAGATCCAAGGATATTGATGTCCTTGATGATGTTGTAAAGGAGTAGATCTCCTTTGGGATTAGTCGTTGGTGTAGTGTGGTAGTAGTTCCTCCATTGCAATGGAACTAGGTGCTTAGCCTAGTACCCAATAAAGGGTAGGCGACATTGTGAAGGATTAGTTCTCCTAAGGTGTGAAAGAACCTGGTGGTTAGCCTAGCACCGTATAAAGGGTAGGCGACGTTGTGTTAGGTGTGGTTCGCTTGGTGTGAAAGAACTCGTATTTAGCTTTGTACCGAAAAAGGTTGCTTACGCCAGAAGGCTTCTCCGCCATAAGGAGATTGGTGTAGTGATTACAAACTCTCGAGTAGGTGACTTGGAGTGAGTAGGCAAGGAAGGTGTCCTTGTAGCCGAACCACTATAAATACTGCTGTGGTTTTGTGCTTCTTACTCTTATCTTTTCATTACATATCTTTATATGCTTGTTTATCAACATCCAACACACACAACCAAATAGATTGACATAAGTCGATCTAAATAGTTTAAAAGGAAGTTTTAATTGGTAAAACTATTCAACCCCCCCTTCTAGTTTTCCACAACTTCAATGCTTATTAAACCTGTTGTTGTTAAAACTCTTGTACCAGTGGAAGGTACTTTTTTTGATAGTGTTGAAGAAGTTTATAAAGCATACAAAGATTATGTCAAAGTCGGTTTTATTGTTCGTAGAGGCCATCAAACTAACGATGGAGGTATTGTTATGAATAAGGAATTTCTTTGCAAGAAAGAAGGTACCAAGAAAGTTAAAGTTAAAGAATTTGATAGTTTAAAAGATAATTGTGATGCTAAGTCTCAGAAAGAGAATAAGATCGAGTTTAGGACAAATTGCAAAGCTAGAATTTATGTTGTCGATCCGTGAAAAGTATAGGGTTAAAACTTTTGTCAAGAGCACAATCATGGTTTTTTATCGCCGAGGATAGACATTTGCAAAGTCTCATAGGTCTATGAGTTTGGCGATCAAGATTTTGCTATTAAGGCTTCGAACTTAAACATCGGTCCTTGTATGTCATTCAATTTTATCGCTTTTGGGAGGATATGAAAATGTTGGTGCTACTAAGATTGATTTTAAGAATATGAGTCGTGACATTTATAGCTATATTGGTAAATATGATGCTCAAATGATTATTGACAAGTTTAGTATTTTGAAAGAAAGAGATGAAAATTTTACGCTCGAGTTTAAGACTAACACCGATGGTCGCTTGTTGTTTGTTTTGGTCGGATGATACAAGTAAAAGGAATTATGAAGCTTTTGGTGATGTTCTTTCTTTTGATGCTACATACAAAACCAATATGTAAGTTTTATTTTCTTTCTTTTATTCTTATTTATTTATTTTTGTATTTTATATATATATATATATATATATATATATATATATATATATATATATATATATATATATATATATATATATATATATATATATATATTAGGTACAATATGGTTTTTGTGCCTTTACGGTGTTGATAATCATCAAAATGTGTAATTTTGCTTGTGGTTTACTTTCGAAAGAAGATGTTGTTTCATATAAGTGGCTACTACAAGCTTTTCTTAACACTCATATTAAGGAGTCAGACTTTGTTTTAACAGATCAAGATCCTTCAATGTTAATAGCTATACCAGATATGTTTAAAACGCTAAACACCGGCTTTGTATGTGGCATATAATGAATAAACTTCCTACCAAGGTATTTATATATATAATTTTTTTAGTTATTTATTTATTTTTTTTTTATTTATTTTTTTTTATTATAAATCACACTTTTATTAAAAACTCATAGGATTACAAAATTAGTGGGGAGCCTCAAACCAACTGAGCCCCCACACCTCTAGCAATGGTAAAACCAATCCTATTAAAGATATGAACTCACGCACGCTCCCAATGTCCCGAGTCATCGATAAACGCCGAATACGCTTGAGTAAGGTGACCGATCTTTCTCAAGTTCTTCAAAAGAGGAAAAAGAAAGGGAGAAACCCATACCCAATATCCGCACATTTGGCCTCGTGATTGACCCGTTTCTACTGAGCAAAGATCACCGATCGCCGCCTCGTATAAAATAAATCCACCCGGATTGCGCTAAAGGCGACGAACCCGTAAGATCAACACATACATCACGCCCATTATCCCAAGAATAGAGTAGTATGTCACCGTCGCAAGGATCTCCCCATCTCCAAAAGCCCAATATCCACCTCCTTGCGAGCGGAAATCCCGATCGAGCATATGTCAACAAGAACATCGCGACAAGGTTGTGACGATGTTTAATGCCAACAATACCCGCACACGAAACAGCGTGATCCTCGTAAATATCTCCGTGAAAACCTTAGAGCAAGCGTAACACGGTACCGAACAAAGAAAAGAGGAACACCCAAACGATAACACAAGACACACCGATAAGCCCCGGCACTCATAGTCCGTCCCAATCCGTATACCGAGCCACCCTAAGCCAATCCAGTGTGATCCTCCTTTAAAGAGCTCCATAACGCCATCCGTCGAGGGAAAGATGGAAAGTAGATTCAACAGTTTGGGAAACCCGATCAAGTATATATCCGCCAATTTCTTCATAAGTTTGGGGCAGCGACCTCGCTAGGGTTACTCAAAACTCAATATCCATATTCACGTTGAAAGTACATAGAGCATCATCAAAGAGGGACCAGCAGAATAATACCCGAACCATGAAGAAGCTTAGTTCAAGGCCACCGATTGAAGTCTAGAAGCAATGAAGGCATAGTTCAAGACATCACCGCAGAATATAAACCAAGTCCCCAAAAGCAAAGGTAAGGTGGCGAGTCTCCACCGCCAACACCAAAACCAGTCCGTATGCGGTGACAATACGCCCAAAGAAGAACGGCGTGCCGATCAAAAGAAACCCGAGCGCACTCAAAGACCCGAGGAGAACATAAAGATAGAAAAATAGAGCTTAGAAATACCAAGACATGCACGGAGTAACAACAACTCGCATTGAGGGTCATTAAGTTTGGCAACCGCCCCATAAGTTGAATAGTTTTAGCAACCCTTTCGTGACCAACTTACTACCAAACTCAAAATCCACACTAACAGTCCACCCAATAATTTAACACCATGTGAGGGGCGAAATATTAAGGGAAAACACCATCATACCGCTCGGGGTCCTCTTGTGGCCAAAAGACTTCGCTTTATCAACATTGAGGTGTAAGCCACGACAAGGTCCGTCTCGCCATAATCAACTCTAAAACCTTACCCACAACCAAGGTATCACCAATAACAGTGCCATCATCCAAATACCAAGCTTGAAAGGAAAGGTCAAAAGAATCTCTAATCTTACATGCTAAGGGATGTAAGACTAAAGCAAAAAGAAGAGGCCCAAGCGGATCACCTTGTTGCACACCTTGATGAGACCAAAGAGTATGCTCACCATAATATAATCTAGCAGGACTAGAGTAGCAAACTCCACCCATCGTGAAATAGCCGGAAATGCAAACGAACCTCATGTAACATAATGTACCGGTCCACCATGTTGAAAGCGTTTTAAAATCAACCAACAACATGGATGTACCAACCTCACCCCCATGGTCCTCAACCAAACGGTTCACAAGATGAAGAATAGCTTCCCACCCCGATACCCCAACACCAAGTTATTATTATTATTATTATTATTATTATTATTATTATTATTATTATTATTATTTTTTATATAGATCGGTTCTAGTATATGTGAAGAAGGAGGATTTAAGAAACGTCTATGTTCTCTTGTATGGAGGAAAGCGATAAACCCGTTGAATTTGTTCGAAATGGGAAGCTTTATTGGATGAATTTGATTTAGATAAGCATAAATGGTTGAATGATATGTTTAACATAAAAGAACGTTGGATCCACGCTTATTTTAGAGATATCCCAATGAGTGGTTTGATGAAAACTACTTCACGATCCGAAAGTGAAAACTATTTTTGGTCATAATTCTAATTGGAGTTCTACTCTAGTTCATTTTCTTTTCGTTATGAAAGTGCCTTAGATCAACAAAGGAATAATCAACGTGTTCTTGATAATAATTCAAGAATTAATAGACCTTCATTGAAAACCAATCATTTAGTTGAACAACATGTCGCAAATTTTATACTCTTGAAGCATTCTATGTGGTTCAGTGAGATTGTTGCTTCTATTGAGAGTTGTACTTGGGTCTATGAAAACTTGGGTTATGTAAAAGACATTGATAAAGAGTGGTTTGGAGAGTTTAAGGTATTGTCTTTTTAAATAAATAAGTATTGTGAAGATTTTTTTTAAATTCATTATAAATTGCGTTAATTTTTCATTTACTTTTTCGAGTTGATTATGATGAAGGAACTCGTTCGATTAATCATTCTTGTCTACATTTTGAAAGACGTGGTCTGTTATGTCGTCATGCTTTTTATACTCTTAGAGGATATGGTATTAACAAGATTCCTAAACAATATCTTTTAAGACGTTGGAAAAAGAAGTCGTTGTTTTACCTCTTCTTGGATCTTCTTTTAAAGCAAATGGATCTTCGTGTAGTTGTATTTCTAAAATTTATTCTAAAGTGAATTCGATAATCAATCATTGCGGATATGATGAAGAAAAACTGGTATATTTTTTGAAAGATTGAGCATCTATGAATCGGATTGGAATCATCAACTGCTGTACGCCTTCTTGAAATAAAGAGGATAGTATATCATCTATGATTGGTATTCCTAAACCCGCCGCTCTTGATGTTTTCCTCCCGATATTGGATCAAATAAGGGTGGCGTTCTCGGTGCAAGATATAAACCTTCTAATAATGACGTCAGATTTAAAGATCCTAAAGAATGTGGGAAAATTTTGAGAAAGTGTAGAATCTGTAACATATTAACAGATCATGATTTCAGGACTTGTCCAAATAATCCAGACATGAAACTTCTTAGTGCTAAGAAAGACATTAAGAAGTCGAAACGAAACGGAAAGAAAGTTAAAAGGAAATCAAATAATGCTAATGCTGAGCACGGTACTGAAGAATTTAACTTTAAGGAGTAAGTTAACTTATCGTGTCCGTCGGTTTTGTTAAGATTTGAATCTGCATTAATTTTTTTTTTTTTTTAAAGCTATAAAGTCAAATTGATGTACTGTGATATTATCAATGTTATTTCTTTTTATTTTTTTCATTATTTATTTTCATTTTGTTAAGTTGTAATGTTGATTAAGTATTTTATTTTTAAAGGTTATAAAGTGAAATTCATACTGTGATATTAAAAAATTATGTACTGCGATATTAAAAAATTATGTACTGTGATATTAAAAAATTATGTGATTTTTTGTTTTAAAATTAATTCATTAAACCATTTTAACACAAAATATGAGTTTGATACACCTCGTTTTTTCATCAGAAAATAAAGTTAAAAACACAAAATATAAAGTTTACAAACATAAATACTAATTTAGTCTTCATCAGAGTTGCAATTATCTTGAGAATCTTTATCTTGTTCTTCTCCTTGATCACCCATCTTTTCAAGTTTTGCTACTTCTTTCTCATATTCTTTTAATGATGGAGATTTCTGATAATCATAGTCATCTTCAGATTCATCAATATACTTTATTCGTTTAAAATATCACGGTCATCCAATAAAGGCGTTCTTCTTCTTCTTCTTCTTCTTCTTCTCCTCCTCCTCCTCCTCCTCTTCTCTTCTTTAACTTCATTTTCTTCTTCTTTTTAACTTCAATTTCTTTTTAACTTCTTTTCTTCTTTTTCCTTTTTTTCTCGATTATATTGTTTCCTTTTCTTATTGATATTTTTGTTTTCCATTTTTTTCTTTTTTGTGTTTTTGCTTTATGTGTTTTTTTCACAAATTTTGCTGTGATATTAAGCTATTTATACATAAATTAAAATAATCAAATTGTTTACTGTGCATGTAATGATTGATTAAAGAAACAACTTGACCCGCCTAATTTATTATTACGACTATTCACTTAATTATTTTTAGTATGAAATTGCATCTTATTAGAAATAAGAAAATAACATAAATTAATATCACATTAAAAATTAATAATAAATTTTATAAATATCACACAACATAATAATATGAATCAATTTATATAAATGTTATTATGTCATTAAATATCATAATAAGTTTCAGTTAATTATCAGAGTATAAAAAAAAATAGATATCATAGTAGATAAAAAAATATTATATTAACAATATTCTGATTAGAAAAGGTTAATTCTAGTAAATTTAATTGAATATGTGATATCGCAATATTTACATGATTAATGTTATTATTTTATTAAATATCATTTTTTTCTTTTTGCGTTTTTGTTTTATGTGTTTTTTTTCACAAATTTTGCTGTGATATTAAGCTATTTATACTTAATATCATCTATTAAGCTATTTATACATAAATTAATATAAGCAAATTGTTTAGTGTGCATGTAATGATTGATAAAAGAAGCAACTTGAGCCGCCTAATTTATTATTACGACTAGATAAGAAAAAGTTAATTCTAGTAAATTTTATTCAATATGTGATATCACAATATTTACATGATTAATGTTATTATTTTATTAAATATCACACTAGATAAAAAAATTAAAATACATAGCCGATGGTTACACCATATCATTAATATTACAAAGTTAAAAGCATCTCTTTTTCCGTCTATATAATGGATTCAAACGATCTCAACGTTGTGTATGACTTGTTTGTGGGACAAAATGTTTAAAATTTCGTCACGCACCAAGCCCATCTTCATCAAGTGTCCAAAGTTATCATTGCTTGCAATGTCACCATGTTTCTTTGACAATGTCGTTGGTTGCAATGTTCATTTCACAAAGGCCATCTTCACCTTGTAGCCTTGGACGCTTTTTATATTTCGGTAAAATATCTAAGTTTCTTATCAAATAAAAAACCATAGTATATCCTCCAGGATCATGAATAACAAATTGGAAAAAAATAGTAAATTCAAATACATAATTTTCAGTAAGAACACTTTTTGTTTTGTTTTTTTTTTTTTTTTTTGTGAACTAACTTTGTTATTGAAGTGTAGGATAGATATGGTTGTAATGTTAGGTTTTTATAACAAGAGTAAGTTACTTTTTTGATGTGATTGATGGTTTGTAGCTCGAGGCAAAATAATATATTAATATTTTTTGAAAGAATGTAAACGAAATGTAAAAATAATATATCAATATCTTTTGAAAGAAACATCAACTTCGACGGCTCGTGATTTTTTGGCCGATTATCGTGATTATCACTACATCGAGCTACCAAAAATGTCAGAGAAATTATCTCTGAATAGACGTGAATATTTTTCGTAATTGATCATCATTTTGTTTATCAATATAATATCTATTCGAAATATTATTACAATGAAATTAAAAAGATATATACTAAATTTTTTGAAACTAGGCTTGATCAATTGTATATTTACGTTAAAATAATATAACTCAATTAAAATTATTTAGTAAATTAAATATAAACAAAATATACTTATAACAAACATAAATTAAAAAAAGAATATTAATTAAAAACTATATTAAAATTAAATGTAAAACTTTGACATAAAGTGATATTTTGAGTCTCGAGGAGGTAGTTTTTCAACACTATAATTAATATCTGACATGTATGTCAGTGTCTTATACATCTATCTTTCAAATTATTTAATTTACTGTGATATTAAGACAATAATATTATAACACGGTACTAAATAAAATTAAAGAGATATTAAATTTAATATCACAGTACATCAAAATTATTTATATAGTGAAAATATTTAAAAATAAAATTTTAAAATTAAACATAATATTTGACAAAACATCATTACATCGAGACATAAAAAAATGTCAGAGAAAAATATTGCTATAGACGCGAAGATTAAAAAAATTAATTGTCAAATTTCATTCTAATTTAAAAAAATAAAATAAATATATAATTAATTTTGTTATAATTGTTATTTAACGTAAATATACAATTTACATTCTTAAACTTTAATATTACTTATAAATATTACTTTAGCCTGATATTAGTTTTTTCCTTATATTTTTTATTTATATATTTTTAATTTTCATCTTAACTATGTATTTTACGTTTTTAAATATTTAGAAAACCATCGTATGTCTAACTCTGATATTAAGAAAACCATCGTATGACTAAAACGTGAAGATTAATATTTTATTTCAGAGACTTTGATATTAACACAATATCATATATTAAACAACTAACTCTGATATTAAGACAATATCATATATTAAATAAACAAAATCTTATATTTGGAAAAATGTTAATATTTTCTATCAGACATTCATTTTAAAAATTAACTCTCAAATTGGTTTAGACTATGGTTTAGAGAATATCATATATTAAGAGAATTAAATCTGATATTAAGGCAAATATGGTATTGCCTTAATATCATATTTAATTGTCTTAATATATGATATTTTCTAAACAATAGTTACTATTAATATCAGATTTAATAACAGAGTATTAAGTTACTTGTTTAATACTTTGATATTAAATCTGATATTAATATTAATAAACAAGAAACTCTGATATTAAGACAATATTAATATTATTTTAAACAAAACTAACTATTATAAAAAAAGATGTTATTTTAATTATGTTGTAAGAAAAGTTACTATAAATGATGACTAAAAAAAGCAATATTAATGAAAACTATATTAAAATTAAATGTAAAACTTTGACATAAAGTGATATTTTGAGTCTCGAGGAAGTTCTTTTCATCACTATAATTAATATCGACATGTATGTCGTTGTCTTATACATCTATCGTTAAATGTCTCAAATGTGATATTAATTAAGACAATACTAAATAAAAATAGTGTGATATTAATTTACGGAGATATTAAATTGTTATTAATATTATTATAATTGTTACATTTATATAAATATACAATTTACAACTTTCGTAGATGTTGTTGTGATATTAATTAAGACAATACTAAATAAAAATAGTGTGATATTAATTTACGGAGATATTAAATTGTTATTAATATTATTATAATTGTTACATTTAATATAAATATACAATTTACAATTTATAATTGTTATTAATATTATTATAATTGTTATAATTGTTTCAAATATAAATATATAAATATAAATTATATGTTTACATTCTTTCAATGATATTAATTTATTATTTTTCCTCGATATGCAAACCATCAATCACATCAAAAAAGTAATTTACTCTTGTTATAAAAACCTATCATTACAACCATATAGATTCTAAACTTTCACAAAAGTTAGTTCATCAAAAATAAAAATTATTGAAAAATTATGTATTTGAATTTAAGTTTTTTTTTTTTTTCCAAATTGTTATTCATGATCCCGGAGTATATGCTATGGTTTTTATTTGATAAGAAACTTAGATATTTTACCGAAAGTTATATAGATGAAAAAGGGTATTTCAAAGTTCTATAACTTCATTTGAAATTATCTTTTCGCTCTATTGTATGTATCTTAACAATGAGTCACGCAAGACGTACTAAAACTACATGCGGTGAAGGAATTGCATGATCTAATTCAGAAAAATCATTATTGATTTTCTTCTGAATGAAGATATCGATGATAGTCGTCACGTAGAAGAAGCCCCAACTACAATACAAAAAGTTGGGGACACTTGATGAAGATGGCGTTGGTGCGTGATGAAAGTTTAATTATTTTGCCTACCTATGTTTCGCCATACTCATAAGAATGAGCATGAGTAACATATTAGGCATTTCTGAAGAAAAATATTGGTTGTCCTACAAACAAGTCCTTTGTAGGACAACCAATATTGGTTAGCATCTTACTGGTCCGTCCATAAAATTTGAGCACAAAGGAAGAGAAGGACAGTAGATTGCATATAAGAGCACAACTTGGAGAAGATACAAATAACATTTTATTGGTATGCCACTTCAGCGCAACATCGTACAACTCCCCAATAACATACCAATAACTAAAACATCCTCCTCATAAAACACCATCGACATGTTTTTGAGTCCTCAAAATACCACACAAAAAATACACACTCACTCACAATACACAAAAAAAAAAAAAAATGGCTTGAACAATTGCATTGGCTCAAAAACGTTTGGCTCATGGATAACAAGACGCTCTGGTATGGCTGGCACACGAATGGCATGCATTTGGCACACCAATAGCACCCCATACCTTGTGCTCTTAGAAATAATGTTATTCAAAAGAAATCATGTAATATATAACTTTGTAATATTAATTATATAGCGGAATCATCATCTATGAATTTAATTTTTTTAATCTGTTTTTTTTTTTTTTTTTTTTGAAATAACGTTAATCATGTTGAAAAATATACTTAATAAATTATATTAAGTATATTGTTAATTTAATATTTTTTATCTAGTGTGATATGTATTTTTTAAATATAAAATTTTCTTTGATTTTGATTTTAAATAGAACGTGAAGATTAATATTTTCTGATATTAAGAAAATAAAACATATTAAACATTTTCTGATATTAAGAAATATTAAACATATTTCTTTAATGTACTGTGATATTAACACAAATATTATAAACAAATTTCCATTGCAAAATATTTAAGTCGTTGTTTTTCATAGACAAAAGATCAAAACTTTGTAATACTAATTATATAACTGAAAGTTATTATGATATTTTAAAAAAATAATAACGTTAATCATGTTGAAAAATATACTTAATAAATTATATTAAGAATATTGTTAATTTAATTTTTTTATCTAATGTGATATGTATTTTTTAAATATAAAATTTTCTTTGATTTTGATTTTGTATCTACGGTGATTTTAGGGTTTATAGATTTGAACTTGACATAAAGTAATATTTTGAGTCTCGAGGAAGTAATGTTCAAGACTA
This sequence comes from Chrysanthemum lavandulifolium, assembly GCA_022545495.1. Taxonomy (NCBI): domain Eukaryota; kingdom Viridiplantae; phylum Streptophyta; class Magnoliopsida; order Asterales; family Asteraceae; genus Chrysanthemum; species Chrysanthemum lavandulifolium. The sequence goes on from CM040244.1 coordinate 113,012,815, forward strand.
TAAGAGCACTAAGTTAATAAATATCGACATATATGTCGAGATATTTAGTTACTTCTTTCTCATATCTTTTGTCTATGATATTAAGTTATTGAGATATTAAATATAATATCACAATATCAAAATTATTTACTTCATATTTTATTTCTCATATCTTTTCCATTGCAAATATTTAAGTCTATGATATTAAGTTACAAAAAAATGTAAGAGAAAATATTGCTCAAGACGCAAATAAAGTTTTTAAAATAAAGTTTTATATAGTGTAGAAATGTGTAGAAATGTGTTTATAGTTAAGTATTTAAATAAAGGTTTTTTTTTTAAATGCAACGGTCAAGTTAAGAAAGTGGGGAAAGTAAACGTCTTAAAAGTCGGTTGAACTCCATATCGGTCGTGGGAATTTTTTTTGGTTGCTCAACCGATGTATTTGGGCGTGATTGTGAATATCACAATAATTTCTTAATAATAATATTTTTAAAATTTGTAAAAATATGTGATTGGGTATATCACAATAATTTCATAATAATAATATTTTTTTGGTTAATGAATGAAATGGGTCGTTTGAGCTAGTTATGATTTATCAAATCACCATCACTTAAATATATTGAAATATAAAGTTAAATTATTCCAATAAAAATATCATAAGAAAAACTAATATCATAATAATATCAGAGTAATTATTTTAATTGTATGTTAGAATATTATGTAAGTTAACATACATAAAATTAACATACATAATTTATTTTTTTAATATCAGAGTGTTTTAAAGAAAAAATTAATATCATAGTTAGTTGTTATAATATATAACATTTTTTAAATATATGATATTTTTGTTAATATATGATATTTTCTTTTAATATAAGAGTGTCTGATTTTTTTTTTTTTTTTTTTTTTTTTTTGACATTTTTAAATATATGATATTGTATTAATATGAGATTTAGTTGTTTTAATATATCATATTCCTCTTTAATATCATAATGATATTAAAGAGCAATATCATATATTAAAAGTTGTGTTTGCTGTAAGTATAAGTAAAAGTGAAGCAGATAAAAGTCTAACTATAATAAACAAATAAATGTAATTATTAAGTTTTTGTCTTTCCTAACACATACTTTTTACAAAAAGTGTCATTAACTAAAATTTCTACTTTATTTCCACCCTTTTTTATAGGGTTCACTTATCTTATATGGCTTTAAATATCAAGATTCAAGTTCATAAACGAAAATAAAAAACAATAAACTTTCATCTAATCTCGTTTGCGTAATGGTGAATTTATTTACAATAATTATTTATTAATGTAACAAAATAATAAGAGAGCACTTAAATCAAACTTCTATGTATTTTTCTCATACAAAGTCTAAAAGAAGAAGCGCATACAAACGAAATAAAATTTAATATTTTGTATGTTTTTATGACGTTACATATTAATATTTCCTTAATATCAGAGTCAGTTTGCTTATGACGTATATATATTCGAGTATCTGTTTATTAAGTAATTTTCAACAGAGATATTTCTCAGATACTATTTATAGTTGTTAAAGATTCCTCGAGACGTAAAATACCACTTTATTTTGTGATAATCTTTAAAGTTGCTTTTGACAATACACAAGACACAAATAGACACAAATGAATATAATTATTATTTTTCATACTTATAGTTATTTAAAAAATTAAATATAACACTTATTATTTTTAAATTAATATTTAACTACTAAAATTTTTAACAAATTTAAGTTTAAAATTTAACATTTATTATGTCAATATATTATTACAATCATATTATTAACTTACTTAATTACTACTTTGATATTATGTCAATAATAATTGTAGTGATAAACTATTACTCGATATTATTAACTTACTTAATTACTACTCGATATTATTAACTTACTCGATACAAAGGTCGCTTTTCTTATTTTTGAAAACTTTAATTGAAAATTTAACGCATTTTTGAAGTTGGAGGGTTTATTTGCAATAAAAGTCTATTCGGTTACAATATAAATAAGTCTATTCGATTACAATAAGATACCATCTCTGCTCTAACCCTAATCATCCTCAAAATGTCTCAAACTCCAATTATCAATGAACTCAAAACGTTTTGGAACTAATCAACTACACAACTTGTTCAAGTGTTTATTTAATCAAGAAGTTACGGATGAAGAAGGGATTATTCAAAGGCTTGGCGGCGTAGAACCGAGTTGGTTACTAAGGTTGAAAAGCGTCTGAGGCAATGACCGAGGTATTGTCTCTTAATTTCGATGAAGAAGAAGCTACGGATAAGATCTATGACTCCCTGAATGACATTCAAGTCATGGAGCGTCGATTGTTGGATTCGCTTGTTGGCATTTTGATTGATATGCGTGCAATTGTCAATAAAAAGAAGGAGCATATCACCAAGATGGAGAAGTTTGAAGATGGAGAAGATGAAGAAGACGGAGAAGATGAAGAAGATGATGGAGAAGATGAAGATGAAGAAGTTTGAAGATGGGGGTTTGGCTGTTTAGATCTTTTTGTTTTAATGATCTTTTGTAGTTTGGTTTGTTGCTTGTTTGTTGGTTGTTCTAGAAGTATTATGCAATTTCGTATTATGAATAAAATTTTTGGTTTTAAGGTCCCAATCTTAAAGTAGTGCGAATTTATGGTTTAAAATTTATAATTCAAGTATATATTAAAGTTAAACATCAAAAAACTAACATTTAGTTGTTAGGCATCTCACAATGGTTAAACAGTAGGCCTAAACTAAACTCTGATATTTGAAATCTGTAGGCCTAACTCTGATATCAACAGAATATCATATATTATTATTATGTTTAACATCATTTAATAACTCTGATATTAAGGCAATATCATATATTAAGACAACTAAACTCTGATATTTAAGATAATATTAATATGTATACGTCATAGGCCTAACTATGATATCAACAGAATATCATATATTAAAACAACTAACTATGATATTAAAGACAATATAAATATGTATACGTCATAGAGCATCTCACAATGGTTAAACAGTCATAAGTGAAATAAAACACATCATAACTCTGATAAACATCATAACTTAAGTAAAATTATTTAAGTAATTTATATATATTAAGACATCATAACTCGATATTAAGATAATATTAATATGTATACGTCATAGGTCTAACTCGATATCAACGAATATCATATATTAAAACAACTAACTCGATATTAAAGACAATATAAATATGTATACGTCATAGAGCATCTCACAATGGTTAAACAAAGATAATCGAAATAAAACATCATAACTCGATAAACATCATAACTTAAGTAAAATTATTTAAGTAATTTAAATATATTAAGACATCATAACTCCGATATTAATATTTTCTTTTCAAACATTCGATATTAAGTCAAATGCTTAAGACTTATCCGGTTTCATTTTTTCCTACAAATAGTATTTAACACACTTGCACTCTTTTCAATCTCGAGCTAGAGCTTTCTTTATCGACTACCTCCATTGCTTCTTTTTATGTCCCTCTCAGTATCTATTTCTTCCTTAGTTGTCTTATACATCTTCTCAACTTGATCATCCGGTATATGAGACAATTGATTCTTTCTGCAACCCTTTATATTCTTTAAATAAGTTTCATGAAACATTCTTTTTGCTTAACAAGAGGGTGGTCCGAGTGCTTCTTTTAAGTCTCTCAAGAACATATAAGTTCCTTCTTTCTTCCATGTACCTCTTTAACCATTCATTTTTTTCCTCGATAGTGTACATTTGCATGTCTTTCTGAGTTTGCTTGTTAGCAAGCACCATATGTGCATCACATTGAACCCTTTCCTCATCCCAAGCAACTACTAATGCTAATGTTTTAGCTTGTTTCTCAGCATCTTTTCTTTGTTTTTCAAGAAACTTTTGATTCTCTGCTTCATATGTAGCACCTAATTCACGAGCCAGTTTAGAATCTTCTTCAAATGTAGCACCTAATTCCTCAGGTATCTCAAGATCAGTATCTTCAACAAGTTTTCCTTTACCCTTGTTTATATCTTGTGATGATGATTCTATAGCCCTAACAGGTGTAAAAGAAGGTTGTTGGATAGTAATACCCTTAACAATTGGTTTTGATTTCTTCAAATCAATCATCACCTCTGCAACACTAGAAATAGTGTTATGGCCTCAAAAGACACTTTCTTCAACAACCTGTATATTCAACTCGCTTTACTTTGGTGCTCCAAAACTACTTCTTTACCCATTTTATTCACTACTACAAAGTCATTCTTATCACCAAACTTTACGCCTCTGCTAAACTTTACGGAAACTTGTTTTCGACCATTCTCCTTCAAACTTGCTTCATCGCAGAGAAATATGAGCAGAGGAACATTTTCTTTAGCAAGTACTTTCATCCGCTTCAATTTCGTCAAAAACTTTTGAAGATTCTATCCACTCGTCTGCATATTTTATCAAACTTTCTTTATGCATATTAATCTCATGCAATAAGATCTTTGTTATATACCTACTTCTCAACACATCCAAATTGAATTTGACGATTTCGGTCATTTTCTTTTAAAAGACCTGTTTCCCATTGTTTATCTTGATCCTCATAAAGTTCCATATGAATCATTGTATATAATCCACAATTAACTTTATCTTTCCTAGTTCTCCATTTTAGTGGAAGTACTTGACCTTTGAATCCAACAAAGTTCAATTTTCGGAGGATTGTGATGAAGCAAATAGGATGTTAACAGACTTTTACGTAAAAATAAGAAATTAATGAGAACAACACAAAAATATATTGTTGTCTAAAATTACAATCATAATCAAAAAATAAAGCAATTCTTACCACATAATCAAAAACATGCTTGTATTTACCATCATATGAAGCATCCGACTTCTTCGTTGTCTAAAATTACAAAGACGACCATTTGTAATGTTGAAAACTATTACATAATAGTGCTCATATGCAAGAATTGGAAAGAAGACCTATTAAAAGTGAAATTAACATTAAATAAACATGATTATTATTATGTTAATATTAGTAATAGAGTACATCAAGAAAAAAAAATGCTTTAAAAAATTAATGTCAATATTACCGGTTCAATTTTCTCCATTGACATAGCTTTTTTCATTTTGAAACCGATCTTCAACGTAGCTTCAAACATTTGAGAATGGCCTTTTATATCTCTTTCATATTCATCCGGATCTTTTGGCTATTAAAACAAAAACAAAGTGCAAAGTTACAAAAACATATTTGTGTATAATAGAAGAAAAATTAAACATAAGTAAATAAAATAATAAAAGTTTTGAAAATGTTAACTTACAATCATCAACTTTTTGAAGTAATGTCTAAAACTTTTAAAGTATCCTTTCTTAATTTTTCTTCAAAATTTAGGATCTTGACAAAGTTATCGATTACTTCACGCTCGATCTCTGTCTCGAAGCAAGACACTTGATTTGAATTCTTAAAAGACCATTTACTTTCCCATATCTCGAAAATCTCCTCCTCGATAGGAACATATAGAAATTATATGGTAGCATATAGGAATTAGATGTGAAAATTAAAAATAAATTTTTAGTTTTACAAGAATAGTTTAAAGAACTTACATAACATCTTTCTCTCAGATCGGATAGAATCATTTTCGGAATAGTTTTTCCACCGTGATTTGAATTCGGTATAGTCTCAACTCTTTTGTTCATATATGGAGATTCGAAAATGATGCATGATGTTTTCTTCGTTTTAGAACAACAAGAAAAAATTGTATTAACTTTTTATCGAGTAGAACTCTCGAAATATTTATCGCAGCAGAGAAACCTCGAATATGATCTTGCTTTGGTTAAAGTGTCTTGAGGTGCTTGGAAGATTGGTTGGGTTTGTGTGAACGATTGTCAACAATGTAGTTGTCGGTTTCCTTGTTTAGACGTTCTTCTTGACCTTGGCCTGTTCTTCTTGACCCTCTTTATTTTCATTCTCTCAGTCTCCAAAACATCATCATCTCAGAACTCTTCCATTCTTATCATAACTATCGCCCGCAGATATCTAACATCCGATCATCTTCATTTTGCTCTTCTTCAATTGGTTGTTCATCAAGAGAAACATCAACGATGGGTGAATGTCTACTAGCAACACTTTCTTTTTAGTAGCAAGACATTTGTCATCTTCGCTTTCTAACATCTCAACATCTTCACCTTTCTCCTCTTCAATTGGTTGTACACCATCTTCACCAATTTTCTCCGGTACATCGTCAATTTCTTTGAAATCTTTTCCAGTTCCTTCAACAGATATATCTAAATTTGTCTTGGCATTGTCACTTTCTTTCAATGATTGTTTTGAAAAATCCTCCTACAAACTTTGTTCATCAAGAGAAACATCAGAAGTAGGTGATTTTCTACTAGCAACAGTTTGTAACATCTCAACATCTTCACCTTGCTCCTCTTCAATTTGTTTTACATCATCTTCACCAATTTTCTCCGATACCTCGTCAATTTCATTGAAATCGTTTTGAGTTCCTTCAATAGATATATCTAAATTTGTCTTGGGATGGTCACTTTCTTTCAATGATTGTTTTGGAGCATCTTCTTTCAAACTTTGTTCATCAAGAGAAACATCAGAAGTAGGTGAATTTCTACTAGCAACATTTTCTTTTTTACTAGCAGCACATTCGTCATCTGCAGTTTCTAACATCTTCACCAATGTTCTCCAGTACCTCGTTAATTTCATTGAAATCTTTTCCAGTTCCTTCAACAGATATATCTAAATTTGTCTTGGTATGGTCACTTTCTTTCAAACTTTGTTCATCAAGAGAAACATCAGAAGTAGGTTTCTTTTGAGTAGCAACAGATCCAACAGTAGGTAAATTTGTACTAGCACCACTTTCTTTTTTACTAGAAGCACGTTCGTCAAAAACATTGGTAGATTCAACTGCTTGACTCTCTTGTTCTAAAACAACTTGTTTGCCAAAGTTATTCTTCTCAGTTTCAACCCCATGACCGATATTCACATCAATGCAATTTATCCTTTGTGCATTACTAACTTTCTTCAACCTCCTCAGTCTAGTTGTTTTTGGTCTCTTTACACCTTCCAAATATCTAACTCTCTGCTTCAAACTTCGATCTCTTGCATCTTGAGAAGTTGTGATTTGTTGGAGTCCAAGAACATCTTTTGTCAATTTTGTAGAGTTTGCAATCAATTCTTTTATGAGTTCTATACTATCCTCAAAATTTTGGGATTTGTTACCTAGCCCTAGAGGTGGATTAATGGAATTGTTATTATGTACATCAAAATCCATCAATTCATTAGTTCCATATCTACCTTCATTACTTTGAGATGTGTTACTTTCCCTGATAGGTGAATCTGAGCATCCCATATTAGCCATTTTGTTGGGGTTTCCATCATCTCCGCAAACAGATGTTTCCTTGGGTTGAGTCTTATTTAGCTTAGTACCCTTTTGTTCAGATTTCCTACGGGTATAGGTCTTTTTTTGTTGTGATGTTGAGTGTAAATTTTTGGATGTAGGGTGTGTATCAGTTTCATCGTCTGTTTGTGGAACGTTTACCATGTTTTGAAAAAGTGGTGTAACACTTCCAGAAAAACCTTTTCCATTTTTTTTCATAAAGGTAAAAACTTTGTTTGAGAGCTTGGGAGTTTTATAAATTCGTTTATGAACCTTTTTTTTAAACTTGTTTATCCACAAAAATTTGAACAAACCTAGGATACAGAAAGCACTTACTTGAATCATCCAAATTTTTAATCATACCATCAAAAATCATCTTAGAAAATTTAAAATCTTATCTCGAGTCAAGCACACTATAGCGAAGCTATAATCATACTAAACTCATTCCACCCATTGTTTTAGGACTTATACAATGCAGGATGGTATGGATTAGAAATTTCCATTGAGGTGAGAATAGCCTTTTGTAAAATTTTAAAGAATCGTTTTTCTTCTCATATCCCATTTTTTCAAGACCTTTGAAAATAGCTGGGTTTGGCAGGCAGTCGACACCATTGTTATCTTCTAGTTCCAAGGAACTTCTAACTGATGACTCGGTGACAATTATCTCTTCATCATCTACTAAAGCTCTAATTTGTACTTCCCTATCTATAGTTCTGGACTTAGCAGTTGCCCAAAATTGCTTAATGATCGAAATATATATAGTAGGATTTACTGATAATGCATACCTTATAGAGCAAGTGTTTAAAAAATCAATGATCTCAGCAAATCCTTCTGATTCTGGTAATGGTTTTTTAAGTAAAGCAACCATGTTGTGACTTTCATGAAAGATTCTTTTCGTCATTTTGAATGAAGCAGGTTCACAAATATTCAATAATTGATGATGAGGAAGAAAGATGAGAATTAGCAAGGGGTTATAAAGAAGGAGATTCACAAAGTTTTGGTATTGGTTATTTTTGGGTTTCGCAATTTGGTCGCAATATAAGAAATAGGGCTTTTTTTTTTTGTGAGTAAGAACAAGTTAACTGTAGAAGACAAAATCTTAGTTTTTTGCATATAAAAATTTATAGCGAATTACGGATTAGTTTTTTTTTTTTTTTTTTTTTTAATTTTAAATTTATTAATATATATATATATATATATATATATATATATATATATATATATATATATATATATATATATATATATATATCAAAAAAATATCAAAAAAGAAGATGAAGAAACATAAACATAAACATCAAATCACAAACATAAACATAAACATCAAATCACATTAAGCTTGAAAGACAAACATAAACATCAAATTACATTAATCCATGACGCGATTATTAATTTGTTTTTTTCAATGGACAATGTCTTGCATCATGATTTGCAACTTTCCCACAAATTCGACACTTCCTTTCATCTTGATTAGCCAATACATTTCCACTAGATGAACACTTTTTTTCCATTTAAATCTGCATCAAAGAAAAATGCATAAGTGTTAAAATAAAATTAAATAAACTTAGCAATTAAATAAGATACTTTTTTTTTTTACCTTTTTTTGAATTATAATTCAGATCTAGATTATAGTGGAACCGTGAAGGTAGGTAAAAATATATTTGAGATCTGTTTTTATTATTAGTGTTATTGTTATATACAGAATAGTATAAGGGAAGCCCAAAGTTTATAAAAGCAAAATTTTAAAAAGCCCAAATTTTTTTTAAAGCCCAAAAGATAGTAAATGTCAATATTTTTAAACCTAATAAAATATTTTTGTAAACGTGTCAATAAATGCACAAATATAACACCACCAATAATACAAGTGAAGATCATAAAACAAAACAGATTTCACAATGTTAAATCAAAGAGATGAATTTGTCGCATATAATGTTAAATCAAAGATTGAATCGACAAAGAATCAAAATGGTAATTTTTACTCCTATTTTTACAGCTTTAGTTTGTATCTACTTTACCTAACATATAAATTATTGAACTATTAGTGTTAAACATAGAATCAAAGATTTAGCATTATATGACTTTTAGAACATCATGTGATATGTTATGTTGTATGTTTTGGTGTATCTTTTAGGCGAACCTGTTATATATAATTAATCTAAGTCATTCGTTATTAAAGAACTATTAAAAGTAAAGTAAAGTTATTCCCAATACCGTTTAATCAAGTCATAACTTAATCTACCTAAGGTAAAGAGGCTACTTCCAATCTACCTAAGGTAAAGAGGCTACTTCCATTGTTATTCTGATATTTAATATTGTTATTCTGATATTAATACGAACTTAATCTAAGTCATCGTTGGAAAATGCTAAATGTAAATTATCATAGTCGAAACTTTCAATGTCTTCTTTCTCCAAATCTTCTTCTACATCCGAAGAACTCTCTTCAATCAGATAAACTCCAGGCATTGTCGCAAACTCTTTCGCTTGATCATCTTTTAGTTGTTTATTTCTATCCGTTTGTGCTTCATCCCTTTTTTCATCTTCTTTATACATCTCCATTTCGATTGGGTAGTACCAATCGTCTGGATACCATAAATATTTTTCCAAAGACCTTTGTTGTTTTCTTCAACAATCTCTACATTGAAAGAACATAACAATTTTACACTCATTTTTACTTTCCTAATTCATACTCAATATACACTTTTGTTCTTGAATTATTAAAATTGCAAACCAGTCCTCATACCTTCTTTGATGGTTTTGTTATCTCGCTTTTGTTCTTGAATGCATTGTTTTCAAACAATAAAAACAAAGCGATTAGTTTTCATATATAGAATAAAAATTAAAGTAATAGAAAATCGATTCAAAAATCATGTTATACTTGCATCGTTTCCGTTTTGTTCTTCTTCAAAATCGCATTCGCTTCTTGATCTTTTGTTTGAAGCGGACATGATTTTGTATTGTTCAAATATTCTACAAAGATTACGGTATTTGAGTTGAATATGATGCGATTGGTAACTGTTTTGCGATTGCGCTTTTATAATCATTATCGGAAAACCAAAAGACTAATAAGTAACCAAAAGACTAATAAGTAACCTTCCATGACACTTCATTTTGTAGATTAAAAGAGCAATTATTACATTGCACATATATAAATATCTTTAACGTTATATATTTTAACACAAAATATTACTATAATTTAGCATGATTTTGTTATTCTGTTATTGTTATTCTGATATTAATATTCTTATTCTAAGTATGAAGATTATTACACTTCGATTTTTCTTATCGTTAGTATGATAGTTATTCTGATATTAAGTTTGTTATTCTGATATGAAGATTGTTGAAGGTGATTATATATGTGAATTTTGTTAATCTGATATGAGGATTTGTTGAAGTTTGTTATTCTGATATGAGGATTGTTATTTTTGATAGTTTGTTATTCTGATATGACGATTTAATTTTCATATTTGCAGCTGATAATATATGTGAATTCAAAAAATATGAAGATAGAATGACAAGGAAAAGAATTCAAATAATGAGAAACATAGTCAATTCAACGAGAACTTTTAAAAACAAAACAGATTCAGCTATTCTAAAGATGAAATCGAGAGTTAGAAGATCCGAAGGTTGAGTCTTGAAAGAAAAATTCATATTAATTCAAGGAGAACATCATCAAGGATTATAAATAAAGTAAAATCAATTTCTAGTGATATTGATGTTGAAGATCATGTTTGTGTTAATGAAAGTATACTAACAATCGAACTAGGGATCTCCAAGTCAACTTTTTATCTTCTTTCTAATATGCCGGTCAAAGAACGCACGTTGTCTCAAAATGGGATTTAGTTCTTTGCTTGGAATGAAGATTTGTGTTATACCTTCTAGGCTTGGATTTAAAGATTTTGATTGCTTTGATGAAGATAGTATGACTTTGAACTTGATGTGTGAAACATTGAAATCAAAAGAGAGACAGTTAATGCAATTATGGGATTTCCAATGGGCAAGAAAAAATAAATTCTATTAAAAGAGTACGAACAACCAACCCAACTATATTCTCTTGGAGAAACCAGTTTCATCGATTTAAAATTCGAAAGAGACAAATATTCGTGTTACGAAGTTCTTAATAATATTTTGGATAATGGTAACACCGATCGAATGTTTGTGTTAAACTTTCTTGTTGTCCTTTCGAATGTCTTTTTACACAGGAGTGTAGCTTGCCAAAAGATATTGTCACTCATTCCGTTCGATGATGATATCATAAAATTGGATTGGTGTTTGATGAGTGTGTAAATACTCATCATTTTGTACCATTTAAACCGCAAAACATCTCGAAAACACTCGAAATGCATCAAAATGATAAAATATCACAAATAAGTGTTTTATGTGTTTCAAATGTAAAATACCAAAATCGTGTGAAAAACGTATCAAGTTTGCATAATTGGCGCTTTAGTCCCCAAGTTTCAAAAGTTGTCAAAATAGTCCTCTGTAAATCAAAATAAAACAAAATATCATTTAAGGTCCATGGATTCAAAAGTTGTCAAAATAAACCCTTCAAAGTTCGGTTTTTGCAAAATGGCAACTTTAGTCCCTCGAATTTCAAATTATCGAAGGTTACCCCGGACATTTTAAATTGGAAAATTAGCATTTTTAGTCCTTTGGTAATTCTAACTTGTCAAAATTGGTCCTCTTGATTAACTTTGGAAAATGGCAGATTTGGTCCTTGGTTTTTGTGGAATTGCAAAAATGGTCCTTGTTAATTAATACCAAACCATGACCCTTGAACCCTTCCCTTGACCCTTGACCCCTGCCAAAACCCCCTTGACCCCCCTGTTTTGAACCCCCTTCCTTTATAATACTCCCGGTTAACACCCAGTCAAACCTCCCACACCTTTTCCCTCCAAAACCTTTCTCCCACCCACTGTCTGCAAATCCAGCTCCACAACCATGCTTCCAGCTCAACTCCCACAACCTTATCACTCCACCTCCACAACAAACCAAATGCAATTAATGTTTCTCCTTCCTTGCACTCAAACCCCCCCCCCCAGTTGCTATATTAGTTTTGGCGCCAAAATTCATCAAACGGCTAATATCAAGTCTTCTGATCCAATGGCCCAGAGAAGAGGTGGGATTTGCTCAGAGGAGAGAGGAAGCCTTTGCATATAAATAGAAGAAAGAGGAGAAGAGCAAGAGAGTAGTACTTAGTTTTATTTTATGTATGTCGTTTTAAATTTTCCATGTCTTAAATAAATTCTAAATTGTAATTTCAAGTTTTATTGTATGAAACTAAGTTGGTTCATGTATTGTAACCTTTTCAAGAATTAATTTCAAGTTCTATCAAAGTTCATGTTTTTGCATTTCTCCTATTAAAGATAGTTTCAAATGTACTAAACTCCAAGCTCCAAAGAGCTTATTTATTCTCAAATAAGCTTACTAAAGTCATTTTATAGCTTCTAGTAAACTTACAAAATGTATTCAAGCAATTTCTCATTTGGTCAACAAAAGTCAATGAAAAGCTCAACATGGACTTAGTTATGAAATTGGGTTGATGCAAGTCTTGGAATGGGTTGAATATTAGTAGTTTAGTATAGATTGGGTTCTCGTTTAAGTTGCAAATAATTTGGACCGCCATGAGTTCTAAATTCCTCTCCATTTAACCTGTTTGAATTTGCATAATTGTCTCAGTTGATATTGGCTAGTTGTGATTGTTTGAATTTGATTTCATTTAGCTTTAATAAGTGTTATTTGATCTTAGTTATTTAATGTCATTAGTTTTAAGGTTAGAATAAGATAAATTGTGGTTAAGACTAAGTAAACTAGTGTTTGGTTTGGACAGTTATATTAAGCTTGAGGCTTGGTTTGTGCTCAAGATCTGTTGCTTAGGTCTCATTTAGGTCCATTGCAGTCAAATCAGTAAGTAATTTACATCTTAGAACACTCATAGTCAAAATTGCATTCAATCCAATCTTGTGCTCAACTCTGTTGGATTCAGTAGCTAAAATCTTGCAAACAAAGTTTAGATATACTTAAGATAGCTTGCATTAGTCTTATTTCACCATTAAACATCACAATCGATCACCATTTGGGATCAAAAGTCATTTTAGTCAAAGATCAATTTCGTTTCAAAAGTCAAAGTTGTTCGCCGGTTTGCTTAAGCTTTGTAGATTTTCAAGGATTCAATTCGGTTCAAATGCGTTGAAATTTTGGACTTAACAATTTCGATTGGTCAAGAATGGAAATCGATTTTGCCAAATTTTGGGAACAATCTTAAGCACTTAATCGCCTATCCAATACACCCCATATGCCATGTTCACACTCAAAGATACATCGAGTGTGAACAGCCCTCGCAAGCTTTGCACAAGCTTCATATTAGCTTTTAGTGGCTGAAACTTGGTCCCGAGATAGTTCAACCGGTGGTCTTGAGATCCTCATTTCGCTTTTTCACATAAGCTTTTCAATAAGCTTGTGCTTAAACTTGAAGTTAGGAGAAAACTGCTTTTGGCACTTAAGCTCAGAAACCATCAAACCATTGTAGCTTGATATTCAGTGGTATAGCTTAGTTGAGTTTAGCTCATTTCGGTAATTATAGCATAATCTAGCTTCGTGTTCAATTGGTGCTTATTTGTGGCCTTTAGCTTATTTTTAAGTGCTTATTTATAAGCACTTTTCACTCTGACTTCATAATCTTGCACACTAGTATATGTTTTATATTTTCATAGACTTAGAATAATATTTTAGACTTTTCCCAAATTTTTCATAACTTTTCATCACTGCTTGCTATTTTTCCTTATTTAAAAGCAGTTTTAGGACTTTTAATTAACCTTTATTGCAATTAAATCGAAAAACTTCAAAAAAATAAGTTTTCAATTTTCATAGATTAAGATAAATATAACAAGCAAAAAAATAATTTTTCCAGATTTTTCTTAGTTAAATTTGTAATTTTTAGCCATTTAATTAGTTTTAAATAGTTTTTAATTCATAGAAAATAGAAAAATAATCATAAAAATACAAAATTAGTTTTGAAAATTCTCTTTAGTTATTTTAGATTTTTGAAAAATAGTTTCACAATTTTCCTCTTTATTTTCATATTTTTAGTATTTTAATTTAGTTTTAAAAGTTAAAATTAGTTTTAATTTAAATTTATAAAAGAAAAATCAAGAAAATCAAATTTTAAAAATAGTGATAGCGTTTATTTAATATAATTTAGCTTTTTAATTTTCTTTAATTTGCATTTAAGCCCTGTAATTTACAAACTTTTTCTTTAGGTATAATTATTCAAAATCATAACCCTTTCTGCTCAATATCACCCGATCACTACACGCTTAGTTATTCAATCGCACGACATTTGGGACTTAACGACCTAGGGAAACACTAAACTCTCCCGGATTTAATTGCATTGTGTTCTCAAGTCGTCGGCTTTTATTACGGTTGACCATTCACAAGTGGTTGACTTGTGTAATAAACCCGACCGTTTGGGAGCCAATCAAATTTTGGCGCTACTGCTTGGGAGTCGTATAATAATCTTACGCTTAGCGATTAGTGATTTGAATATTCACTCCTTGTTCATACCATCTATATATATTTATATTTTCTTATAAAATCCAAAACATCTTAAAACATATAAAACACAAAAATATTTTTCTTTTGTTTCTACATATATATAAAACCATAAAACCCAAAAGATTCTTCTTTCCTCATTTTCATAATTCTCTTGTTTCCTCGAGTTACGTCTAGTGCATGCGCACTGCTCTTCTAGATCATTGAGTCCTTTCGTGATCTAGCGAAATTCCTAGAAGACGTTCTCATAGACGTCTTGCCCAAATAGTCGAACCCGAGATTCGTACTATTCCAAGCAACAATATGGCGTATGAACGAACTATGGCGGAAATGCTCCGTGCACCCACCGAGGGTTATGGAGATGCCATCATTTTACCAAAGAATCAATTCGATCACTTTGAATTGAAGACACATTTGATCACACTTGTGTCTACAAATCAATTCCACGGGTTTGATCGAGAAGACCCGTATGCACACATCCGTTGGTTTAACAAGTTGACCTCAACAATCAATTTCAAAGATGTACCACGTAAAGTAATCAAGTTGATGCTATTTCCATTCTCACTGAGGGGCAGCCGGATTTGGTCGAAAAAGAACCGCCTCGATCCATCGAAACTTGGGAGGATCTTGTTCAAAAGTTTGTCAATTATTTCTTTCCTCCATCAAAGACAACTAATCTTAAAATGAAATTTCGGATTTCGTCAAAATTTCGATGAAAACTTTGGAGAGGCATGGGAGAGATTCAAAGATCTCTCGTGAAATGCCCCATCATGAATTCACGGAGCTTCAACAAGTTAATATCTTTTATAATGGGTTGAACAGTAACGATCAAGATTCTTTGAACGCAGCAGCAGTGGCAATATCTTGAATCGTAAGCCTAAAGATGTGATTGAGATTTGCGAAATAAAATCAAAAGTTCCAATTTCTCGCAACAAAGTCAATATTCGAACACTCTCTTCTTCATCCGGTAACTCTTCCGAGTTAGCATCAGATAGCCGCTCTAACGGACGCCATCCGTTGTATGATGAAAGAGGTGAAGGAAATCAAAAGCGAAATTCATAAGCGGAACCAATCAAAGCCGTAAACAAGGTGTGTGAAACTTGTAGTGGTCCACATGCGTATTATGATTGTCAAGCAACCGATGCTTCTTTTACCAAGCTCCGTAGCTTCGTAAACCACAATCAATACCGACCACAAGTCGATCCTCAATACCGTGCACCTAGCGGTATGACACCACCGGTTTTCCTCCCGTGCAAAACCATGGAAATCGAAATCGCTTTGTTCCAAATCAAGGACAAAACTTCAATAACTCTCAAAATTTCAATCGAACCGTAACAATTTCAACCAACCATATCAAGCTCCAATCAAGAAAGTTATCAACATCCTTCTCAAGCTCCCTACCAAATGACTTCATGAAAATTACTAAGTCAACCATACGCTCAATGCAAACTCGGATCAATAACATGAGAGTTGAGCTAAAAAGGAAATTGATACCACAATGTCTCGGCAGACAAATGAGTTGAAGAATATGATGAGCGCTTTCATGAACATTAATATGAACAAAGCTTCGTCATCTTCTGGAGGACTCCCAAGCAATACAGTTCCAAATCCAAATGCCGAGTTGAAAGCCGCCACCACTCGTAGTGGTAAGACACACAATGGACCTTCGACTCCAATGCCTCCTCCACCAGGAGCAATGAGTCAAGTTACCAAGGATACTGATTCGCTCCCGAACAGTCAAGTTTTCTCACTCAAACCGACCACTTGTGAATGGCCGACCGTAAGAAACTTAAAACAGTTCAGAAACGAACTCAATGAAGATCTGGGGAGTATAGTGTTTCCCCGGGTCGTTATGTCCCAATGAGCTATGCGATGAATCACCAAACGAATAGTGATCGAGAGATTTGAATCGGAAAAGAGTGATTTGAATTATTATAACTACGTAAATAGCCTATAATTACAAAGGCTTAAATGCAAATTAAAGGAAATTAAAAAGATAAAAATATTAAATAAACGCTATCACTATTTGCAAAATGATGTTTTGATTTTATGTTTTATAAAACTTGAATTTAAAACTACGCGACGTCTAAAAGAAAATGTGAAATCAAGCGGATTAATCCTAAAAATATGAAAATTATATTTTACAATCCTAATGATAAAAGAAAATTTTAGAAAAGAAAATTATTTTTAAAACTATTTATCTAATTATTATTAATTAAAAACTATTTTAACTATTTAATATTAGCCTAAATTACAAGAAAATAGGAAATAAAGCTAGAAAAATAAAATTTTGACTTGGAAAAATCTAAAATATCAAAAGAGATTTTTCAAAACTATTTTTGTATTTTTCTCAATATTTTGTATTTTCTAGGAATTAAAACTATTTAAAACTACTTAAATTGCTTAAAAATACAAATTTAACTAAGAAAATTTGGAAAAATATTTTTTGTCTTTTATATTTATCTAAACCTAGAAAAATTGAAAAATTATTTTTGAACCTTTTCTCGATTTATTTGTATTAAATGCTAATTAAAAGTGCTAAAATTGATTAAAATGGAGAAAATACCAAACAGACCTAGAAAATCTGAAAATTCAAGATAAGCCTAAAATAATATTAGGAATCTAAGAAAATATAAAAACAAGTGCTTGTGTGCAGGAAATTGAAATCGCTAAGCCAAGTGCTTATAAATAAGCACTTTGAAATAAGCAAAAGCACCAAATAACCACCAAACTAAAACGAAGCTCTAATATGTTACAACTACCTAAAAACAACCTATTGAAACTAGCTTAAACCTCTAAAGCTCAAGTTGCTATGATTATGAAGATTTGAGACCAAGTGATAAAAACAGTTTTGATGGTGTACTTTAAGCTTAAGCACAAGCTACACTATAAGCTAAAAATGAAAACCAAGAGATGGAACCTAAACTAGACCTGGCTAGGTATGTCTAAACCAAAGATGAGTTGCTCACAAGCTCTTATGAGCTTTTCCCAAGTCTTGCAAGTCCCTGTGCAGACTCAGTGTTAACTGAGTCAGTTGCATAGGGCATATGTACCCATATTGATAAGCTGATTTAGTGATTATAAAAAATTGACAAAAATATACAAAAATCACAATAATAAACTAGACCAGTAGAACTTTTTAAAACCACAAGTTTCATATGATTTGGCCCAGAACTGAGCTCATGAAAAATCACCCTAGTTAGGCCCAAAACTGAGTTTTCAAGTTTTTGACTTTTTAGCAGTTTTGGAGTTTTGACTTTTATGACCTTTGCAACTAATTTTAAGGACTAAGATTGATGTAATAAGATGAAATAAACACAATGCAAGCAATGTTGATGGATTTTAAACACAAAACAAGATTTTTCTTTTATAAAATTCCAACAGTCAAGTAATGAAGACAGTTGATATATGATTTTGACTTTTGAGATTTTGTAGGTGCAATAATAAGACATATATGAGTATAATAGAACTTAACAAGCATAAAACAACAGGAGTCTATCACTGAACTATCCTTAAACACAGATAATGCAGCTAATCCAAACACTCCTTTTGATGACTGATTTGAACTTTAAATAAGCTAACTACTGATCTAGCATGTTTTATTGATTAAACTGATTTAAGCTAACCTAAATGCAACTTAATGAACAGATAAATACCACTCCTAACCACACATTCAGATTATGCAATGACTAAAATTTAACTTACATATGGTCCCAGCCACAATGGCTTGCAAAAGGAAACAAGAACAACTAACCTATTCCAAACCCCTAACCTAGCTCATTATCAACCCACATCCAGATCTGCTTCAACCAATTCCATTCCCATTTCCAAATTTAGCTCCAGTTTGACTTATGTTGACCAATAACCAAAACTGCTTGAAACTTAACTGTGAGCTTGTGAAAAGCTATAATAAGCTTAAACAAGCTTATTTGAATGAGAAAATAAGCTGTAGGAAGCTTTAATATGAGAACATGAGTTTGAATTTTTCAACAGTAAACCTTAAAAACATGAAACTTAAACACAACTTGAATTAACACTTGAAGTGAACTTATATTGATAAAATAACTCGAGTTCCAAGACATAGATACAAAAGACAACAATTTAAGACTTAATTTAAAGCATTGATATTAAAACGACATAAAAGTAAATTTACAAAAATAAAGACTACTCTTCACTTGCTCCTTCTTGCTTCTTTTATACCCAAAACATCTTCTCTCCTCTTTCTGATTGTTTCCCACTAATTTCTTGGCCATTGGATTTCTTGATTTCATCTTGGCCATGATTTGGTTTTAGCGGGAAAAGTATTAAGCCACTTGGAGGTTGAGTGCAAAGGAGGAGGGCATTAAATGCCTTTTGAGTTTGGTGTTGGAGGAGTGATAAGGTGGTGGAAAGGTGAGCTGGAGGTGAGGGAGGATTGAGTGTTGCGGGGGTTATGGCGGGAAGAAAGAAAAAGCGCAGGCGAGTGGTGTGTTTGTTTGACTATTTTTACCGAGGTTTAATATAAAAGGGGGTCAAAACAGGGGTCCAATTGGTTATGGCGGTCACACAAGTGTTTTGACAAGGCCCAAATGTTTAAGGGTTTTAATAAACAAGGACTAAATGTGCAATTTCTGAAATTCAAGGGACCAAAACTGCCAATTTGCAAAGTTGCTCCAAGGGACTAAAAGTGACAAGCTCCAATAGTATAAGGACTAAACTTGACATTTTCAAAATTTCCATGGACCATTTTTGCCAAATTTGAAACTTGAAGGACCAATTTTGTAATTTCTCAAAACTTTTGATATTTTTCACCAAAGGACTAAATTTGACAACTTATGATTTTAAAAGGACCTTTGGTGATTTTTCTTTGAAATTAAGGGCTCGTGGACTATTTTTGACAAAATTTGAAACTTGGGGACTGAAGCGCCAATTATGCAAACTTAGCTCATTTTTCATCCGATTTTGAACATTTTGCATCCGAAACATATAAATGCAATTTTGGAATATTTTCAAGATTTTGATGCATTTCGAGCATTTTAAACGTTTTGAAGTTCAGATTGACCAAAATGATGAGTATTTACACACTCATCAATCCCCACACTAAACTATTGCTAGTCCCTAGCAATCTTTTGAGAAAAACTTAATGGATTTGAATCTCTTTACCAAAATCCATTACTCGGAGTAGCCAAATGTTTCAGCTCAAGTAAGAACCATGGTACATCGATAACCATGTGATTTTGAGCAAACCACCGACTTTCAACGGATTTGATTTGTCTTTACCGAGCCGTTTGCTTCGGACTAGCCAACTCTTAGATAAATTATCAATATTATCTTTGGTGAGTGATTATCAATTATGGTTTTTCCATCGCCTTTACCACAAGCCATAAACTTGCGGGCTAGCCAACTCTTCACTAATTAAAGATATGGTGAATAATACCATACAATTTTGGGCAAATTGCAAGTCGTCAACGGATTTGAGATATCTTTACCAAGAGCCATTTGCTCTGGATTAGCCAATCCTTTTGTTTATTAGACAAGGCGGATCGATAACCAAATGAGTAAGTGTAAAACACTTACTCCAAAAAAATTTTGGCCAAAAACGGGAATTAGGTGGTATAATTACATGATAAAATTCGTGAGAATTCCCCACACTTAGAAATGAATATTGCCTCAATATTCAAAGTACCGGCGGTTATGCCGAAATTGAGAACGTAAAAGGGAAATACTACGGCCATTATTTAGAAAGATATATATATATATATGATTTTTTTTTTTTTTTTTAAGAAAACTTATATACAACATGTGGGGCAACTCCCCCACACTAGGGTGGTACACACGGGTGAAAACCCATGTTTAGCTACTGTTTTTGATTACCGAGTCGCTAGCTTGACTCGAACCCGAATTCATTTGTTCATGGGGAAGTAAGTGGAAGAGACAATCTCCATCGGACCTTCATTCAAGATGTTTGGACAAACATTTGAAGCACGTGAAAGTTCCACCCCGATGAGATATACATAGAACCGGCTCAAAAATGATAAATGAAAATGCGGGGTCAAAGATAGTGTCTTCATTCGAAGGAGTGAAGATGAAGAGAATCACAAGATATTTGAGGAACGGAAGAAAGATTTTGATAACAATCAAGATCCATTCTTCATCCTCAAATGTAGACATATCGGGAGGAAGGGTGAGGGTAGTATCATTAATAAGCAAACTCGTATGATAGAGTACACCTTCCTCCGAGCCAATATCATCCTCAAGATCAAAATAGAAATGATCATGTTCCGGAGGAGATATGTCATGAGAGAGTTCACCGGAGAACTCTTCATGAAGAGAATCGTTCACATGAAGTGAAATTGTGAACTCTTGTTCCATTGTGGGCTCATCACTATCCTTGGTGCGAGTATCAAAGAGTGGATTCTCGAAATTAAAGTGAATTCGATTCAAATTCAAATAGAGGATTAGTGAGAGTTGTTTTGAATGCTTGAGAACAAAGTGATCAATATTCTCTATTGAATTTGTTGGGGTGAGAAGTGAGTGAACGATCATTATCAAGGAGACTTTCGCCTCTCCCGGATCGGCTTCAAAATCAAAGAGAACATCATTACTACGATGAAAGTGGATTGATGTGAGTGAGTTCATCGGTGAACTCCTCAAGAAGATGATCGATCGTGGGAGTGATGTCTCAACATACTCGATTTTTCCATAAGAAGCATAATCGTCTCTATAATCGGAGAAAGTTTCAAAATGATCTTTGAACACTCAAGAGGGAAAGAGAATCACACATATGATCGAAGTTCCTCGTGACTCTCTCGGGATTGGGACAAGGTTCTCAACACTAGACTTTATGAATTCGTCCGATTCCTTTTCGTGAACAAGTGTCAAGATGCTTGTCCCCATGTTCGAGAGAGTGAGTGGGAGCTTTGGGTGTGATAGCGCTTGTTTGAGATGGAATCTCAACTGGGATATCAACCGACCGAGGAGTTGAGAAATATTATATTTAAAAGGATAAAACTCTCCTCATCATCATCATATAGAGTCGCCTTAAGAAATTGGGAACGCCTTAGAGCCGCTTGCTCTAGGACTAATAATTCTTCCCTAGATTGGCGGGCCTCTCGTTCTTGACTAGTAATTCTCCCATGGTCTTTTCACCACTCACTTGATTCTTAAAGTTACTAATCATATCATCAAGTGTTTTCATTGCGGTTTCAAAATTTTGGGAGATTTCTTGAGACAACGGCTCGGTGGAGTTTGAACCGTATGGTCTTGTGGAGGTTGGAAATTGTCAAACTGTAAGAGTCATGATTGTTACAAGGAAATGGATTCCTATTTGACAATCGAGTGAAATGGGACCTCCACAGTTCACAACAAGAAACTGCTGAGTCTGGACGGTGTATTATATGGATATTGGTCATAACCAAAGTTTTGAGCATCACCGAAAACTGCTCATAGACAAACGTGTTTCCTGATTGACACTCAAATCCTTGGTGAGGACCTCCACAAAATTCACAAGCAGATTATGTTGATTATATGAAGATAAGTCGGGTGAGGTGTGTGATTGGAAAAGTTTGAGGAGTCGTTAAATGAGTTCGATTAGGATCATAATCAAATGAATTCCTCGAACCACAAAACAAACAACTCCGCTATGAATATCATTACCACATTGTACACACGCACACCAACGACGGGTGAACCAAAAGAGGCTCACCACAACCGACACAAGGAATAAGCGATTTCATTTGAGAGTAATGAGAAGGAATTAGTTTATTCAAGGAATCAACAAAACCAACATGGTGATCCGAATGACTATCAAGTCTCAAGAATATTTTGAAAAATGCGGAGATGGGACAAGTGGTGTGCTCGAGAGCTAGCAATTTCCACTACTTCCGTTATGGTCTCCGGTTCGGTTCTTGAGAAACGTGAAGATTAGGCAAGTCATTCTTGCTAGTCACCGGTCTAAATTCGCATGTTTGCTTTTAACCAGTAAATCGTGAAAGTTTAGGATCAATTTTAGGCGGCTTAGGAGCAATTGAGGGTTTAGATCTTTGGATAACCGTAGGTTGGACATATTTAGCACTTCCATTATCGGAGGAAGTACCGGTCCTTTGTCACCCGGTTTCTCGTTCCATTTCCCTACGCAGAATTAATGGATCATCACGAACAACACGAATTCTTGACAATTGAGATAAAGTCTGAAGTTTTTCAACTTCGTCCCAGAATTCGTCGTAGTCGAGAGATTCCATGAGAATAGAAGAAGTTAGAATCAAATGGATAGAGGGTAAAGGGATTAAAACAGTTCAGAAACGAACTCAATGAAGATCTGGGGAGTATAGTGTTTCCCCGGGTCGTTATGTCCCAGCGAGCTATGCGTTGAATCACCAAACGAATAGTGATCGAGAGATTTGAACGGAAAAGAGTGATTTGAATTATTATAACTACAGAAATAGCCTATAATTACAAAGGCTTAAATGCAAATTAAAGGAAATTAAAAAGATAAAAAATATTAAATAAACGCTATCACTATTTGCAAAATGATGTTTTTGATTTTATGTTTTTATAAAACTTGAATTTAAAACTACGTGACGTACAAAAGAAAATGTGAAACTGAAGCAGTATTAATCCTAAAAATATGAAAATTATATTTTTACAATCCTAATGATAAAATAAAATTTTTAGAAAAAGAAAATTATTTTTAAAACTATTTATCTAATTATTATTAATTAAAAACTATTTTTAACTATTTAATATTAGCCTAAATTACAAGAAAATAGGAAATAAAGCTAGAAAAATAAAATTTTGACTTGGAAAAATCTAAAATATCAAAAGATAATTTTCAAAACTATTTTTGTATTTTTCTGAATATTTTTGTATTTTCTAGGAATTAAAAACTATTTAAAACTACTTAAATTGCTTAAAAATACAAATTTAACTAAGAAAAATTTGGAAAAATATTTTTTTGTCTTTTTATATTTATCTAAACCTAGGAAAATTGAAAAATTATTTTTTTGAACCTTTTCTGATTTATTTGTATTAAATGCTAATTAAAAAGTGTTAAAAATTGATTAAAATGGAGAAAAATACCAAACAGACCTAGAAAAATCTGAAAAATTCAAGATAAGCCTAAAATAATATTAGGAATCTAAGAAAAATATAAAAACAAGTGCTTGTGTGCAGGAAATTGAAACTGCCAAGCCAAGTGCTTATAAATAAGCACTTTGAAATAAGCAAAAAGCACCAAATAACCACCAAACTAAAACAGAAGCTCTAATATGTTACAACTACCTAAAAACAACTTATTGAAACTGGCTTAAACCTCTAAAGCTCAAGTTGCTATGATTATGAAGATTTGAGACCAAGTGATAAAAACAGTTTTGATGGTGTACTTTAAGCTTAAGCACAAGCTACACTATAAGCTAAAAATGAAAACCAAGAGATGGAACCTAAACTAAACCTGGCTAGGTATGTCTAAACCAAAGATGAGCTGCTCACAAGCTCTTATGAGCTTTTCCCAAGTCTTGCAAGTCCCTGTGCAGACTCAGTGTTAACTGAGTCAGTTGCACAGGGCATATGTACCCATATTGATAAGCTGATTTAGTGATTATAAAAAATTGACAAAAATATACAAAAATCACAATAATAAACTAGACCAGTAGAACTTTTTAAAACCACAAGTTTCATATGATTTGGCCCAGAACTGAGCTCATGAAAAATCACCCTAGTTAGGCCCAAAACTGAGTTTTCAAGTTTTTGACTTTTTAGCAGTTTTGGAGTTTTGACTTTTATGACCTTTGCAACTAATTTTAAGGACTAAGATTGATGTAATAAGATGAAATAAACACAATGCAAGCAATGTTGATGGATTTTAAACACAAAACAAGATTTTTCTTTTATAAAATTCCAACAGTCAAGTAATGAAGACAGTTGATATATGATTTTGACTTTTGAGCTTTTGTAGGTGCAATAATAAGATAGATATGAGTATAATAGAACTTAACAAGCATAAAACAACGAGTCTCTATCAACGAACTATCCTTAAACACGATAATGCAACTAATCCAAACACTCCTTTTGATGGTGATTTGAACTTTAAATAAGCTAACTCTTGATCTAGCATGTTTTATTGATTAAACCGATTTAAGCTAACCTAAATGCAACTTAATGAATGATAAATACCACTCCTAACCACATATTCATTATGCAATGACTAAAATTTAACTTACATATGGTCCCAGCCACAATGGCTTGCAAAAGGAAACAAGAACAACTAACCTATTCCAAACCCCTAACCTAGCTCATTATCAACCCACATCCAGATCTCGCTTCAACCAATTCCATTCCCATTTCAAATTTAGCTCCAGTTTGACTTATGTTGACCAATAACCAAAACTGCTTGAAACTTAACTGTGAGCTTGTGAAAAGCTATAATAAGCTTAAACAAGCTTATTTGAATGAGAAAATAAGTTGTAGGAAGCTTTAATATGAGAACATGAGTTTGAATTTTTCAACAGTAAACCTTAAAAACATGAAACTTAAACACAACTTGAATTAACACTTGAAGTGAACTTATATTGATAAAATAACTTGAGTTCCAGTACATAGATACAAAAGACAACAATTTAAGACTTAATTTAAAGCATTGATATTAAAACGACATAAAAGTAAATTTACAAAAATAAATACTCTTCACTTGCTCCTTCTTGCTTCTTTTATACCCAAAACATCTTCTCTCCTCTTTCTGATTGTTTCCCACTAATTTCTTGGCCATTGGATTTCTTGATTTCATCTTGGCCACTGATTTGGTTTTTGGCGGGAAAAAGTATTAAGCCAGTTGGAGGTTGAGTGCAAAAGGAGGAGGGGCATTAAATGCCTTTTGGAGTTTGGTGTTGGAGGAGTGATAAGGTGGTGGAAAGGTGAGCTGGAGGTGAGGGAGGATTGAGTGTTGCAGGGTTATGGCAGGGAAGAAAGAAAAAGCGCGGGCAGTGGTGTGTTTGTTTGACTATTTTTGACCATAGGTTTAATATAAAAGGGGGGTCAAAACAGGGGGTCCAATTGGTTATGGCAGGGTCACAAGTGTTTTGACAAGGCCCAAATGTTTAAGGGTTTTAATAAACAAGGACTAAATGTGCAATTTCTGAAATTCAAGGGACCAAAACTGCCAATTTGCAAAGTTGCTCCAAGGGACTAAAAGTGACAATCTCCAATAGTATAAGGACTAAACTTGACATTTTCAAAATTTCCAAGGACCATTTTTGCCAAATTTGAAACTTGAAGGACCAATTTTGTAATTTCTCAAAACTTTTGATATTTTTCACCAAAGGACTAAATTTGACAACTTATGATTTTAAAAGGACCTTTGGTGATTTTTCTTTTGAAATTAAGGGCTCAGGGACTATTTTTGACAAAATTTGAAACTTGGGGGACTGAAACTGCCAATTATGCAAACTTAGCTCATTTTTCATCTGATTTTGAACATTTTGCATCCAAAACATATAAAATGCAATTTTGGAATATTTTCGATTTTGATGCATTTCGAGCATTTTAAACGCTTTGCGCTCAGATTGACCAAAAATGATGAGTATTTACACACTCATCGATACAACGGACAAGGTGCATTTCTCAAGCCCACGGCATACCGACACGTCCCACCTTCTAGTCCAAGCTTTAAGACCGAACCCGAAGTTCCAAGACAAATTTTGAGCGAATGACTTCCGTCCCTACTCAAAAGTCTAGTCGACTTCCTTACCCATCAAGATTGCATGATGAGAAGCTCAAAGACAAAACCAAAGAGCAAATGGAAAAAATTTCCAAATTTTCAATGAACGCACTTTGATATAAGCTTTGTTGATGCTCTCATTCTAATGCCCAAATTTGCATCCACGCTTAAAGGCTTCTTGAGCAACAAAGATAAGTTATCCGAGATGGCTAAACCCTCTCAATGAGCAATGCTCGTGGTCCTTCTCAAGAAGCTTCCCAAAAGCTTGAAGACCCCGGCGAGTTTAATCCGTGTGATTTCTTGGGGATGGTTTAATGCTCCGCCTTGGCCGATCTTGGCGCAAGCATTACCCTCATGCCACTCTCAATATGGAAGAAACTGTCTCTTCCTAAACTTACATCCACTTGTATGACACTCGAGCTAGCGGACCGTACCAAAACTCGTCCACTTGGGATAGCCGAGGATGTCGTGGTGAAAGTAGGAAATTTTCACTTTCCCACCGACTTTGTTGTAGTAGACTTTGATGCGGATCCTAGAGTTCCCTCATCTTGGGAGAGCTTTCTTGAGAACAGTCGTGCTCTAATTGATGTATTTGTCAAGAGTTGACCATACGGGTTGAGAACGAAGAACTCACGCTTAATATCAACCAAAACTCCAAACCTCTATCCAAACAGTGTTGCCACTATTGATCAAAAATCGAAAGAATCAATGCAACACTCTCAAATTTCACAGTTAAGAGGAGTCACCAAAACGCTTGAGCTAAAAGCTTTGAAAATCAACCCCGGTTCAAACAAATGGTTTGAAAGTTGTACCAGGAAGTCAAGAGTGTTCTTGATGATGATGATCTAGAATCGAAGACTTTATCGGAAGTGGTGGAAATTGCTAGCTCTAAGATCACACCACTTGTCCCACCTCCGAATCGCTTTATCGTATCGAGTTTGTTAACTCGTGGATGAAACCAAACTCTCTTGCTTTCATCCGGATTGGATGATGATATTTGTGACCCAATGGGAGACATTCTTCCCATTGAAGAATTGCTCAAAATGATCCATCATCTCCTAGTCTTATTATTTCGACTCTTCCATCCCTTCTCTCACTCCGGATGAGGAAGATGACAAATTTTGGAATGAAGTCGATGCCTTTCTTAGTGATGAGTCAATTCCAACAGAATTGATAATACTTACTTTGATTCGGAGGGGACATCCTTTTCCGGAAAATCTGTTGATTGAAGAACCGTTTCAACCCTCTCTCCGGACATCTTATTGACAATCACCATATAAGCTTCAAGTTTAAGCTTAAAATGTCAAAATTGTGATTTGCTTCATCGATGAGGAATGGACATGCATTCTCATGCACATCTTTATTCCATTCTTCACAGATGGTGTGGTTGCTCTTTCCCTTTTCTCTTCGGAATGAGGACACCATCTTTGACCCCGGTATCATCCTTTATAGTTTCTACTATTAACAATACCGCGGTTGTATCTCGTCGGTGTGGAACTTTCGATGTTCATATGTTTATTAACACCGTGAACGAAAGTCCGATCGAGATTAGTTTTCCACGTTGCTTCCCAAGAACCAATGAATGCGGGATCGAGTCAAGCTAGCGACTCGGGAATCAAAAACAGAGCACACCATATGGGTTTTCACCCATATTTCGATTTCTTTCTACTTTCTACCACCCTAGTGTGGGGAGTTGCCCATTGTTGTATATAAGTTTTCATCAAAAAAAAAAAAAAAAAAAAAAAAAATGGCCGTAGTATTTCCTTTTATGTTCTATGTTTCGGCATAACAAATAGGTACTTTGAATATTGAGGGCAATATTAATTTCTAGTGTGGGGGGAATTCTCACGAATTTATCATGTAATTATACCACCCAATTCCCCATTTTGGCCAAATTTTTTTTGGAGTAAGTGTTTTGCACTTACTCGACTTATGGTTATCGATCCGTCATGTCTAATAAACAAAAGGATTGGCTAATCCAGAGCAAACGGCTCTTGGTAAAGATATCTCAAATCCGTTGACGCTTGCAATTTGCCCAAAATTGTATGGTGTTCACCACCATATCTTTAATTAGTGAAAAGTTGGCTAGCCCGCAAGTTTATGGCTTGTGGTAAAGGCGGTTGAAAACCATAATTGGTAATCGACTCACCAAAGATATTTTATCTAAGAGTTGGCTAGTCCGAAGCAAACGGCTCGTAAAGACAAATCAAAACCGTTGAAAGTCGGTGATTAGCTCAAAATCATTTGGTTATCGTTGTACCAAGGTTCTTACTTGAACCGAAACAATTGGCTACTCCGTAGTAATGGCTTTTGGTAAAGAGATTCAAATCCATTAAGTTTTCTCAAAAATTGCTAGGGACTAGCAATAGTTTAGTGTGGGGATTGATGAGTGTGTAAATACTCATCATTTTGTACCATTTAAACCGCAAAAACATCCGAAAACACTCGAATCGCATCAAAATGATAAAATATCACAAATAAGTGTTTTATGTGTTTCAAATGCAAAATACCAAAATCGGTGAAAACGTATCAAGTTTGCATAATTGGCGCTTTAGTCCCCAAGTTTCAAAAGTTGTCAAAATAGTCCTGGTAAATCAAAATAAAACAAAATATCATTTAAGGTCCATGGGATTCAAAAGTTGTCAAAATAAACCCTTCAAAGTTCGGTTTTGCAAAATGGCAACTTTAGTCCTGAATTTCAAAGATTGATGAAGTTACCCTGGACATTTTTAAATTGGAAAATTAGCATTTTAGTCCTTTGGTAATTCTAACTTGTCAAAATTGGTCCTCTTGATTAACTTTGGAAAATGGCGATTTGGTCCTTGGTTTTGTGGAATTGCAAAATGGTCCTTGTTAATTAATACCAAACCATGACCTTGAACCCTTCCCTTGACCCTTGACCCCGCCAAAACCCCTCGACCCCCTGTTTTGAACCCCTTCCTTTATAATACTCCGGTTAACACCACCAAACCTCCCACACCTTTTCCTCCAAAACCTTTCTCCCACCCATGCGTCGCAAATCCACTCCACAACCATGCTTCCAAATCAACTCCCACAACCTTATCACTCCACCTCCACAACAAACCAAATGCAATTAATGTTTCTCCTTCCTTGCACTCAAACCCCCCGGTTGCTATATTAGTTTTGGCGCCAAAATTCATCAAACTAATATCAAGTCTTGATCCAATGGCCCGGAGAAGAGGTGGGATTTGCTCGGAGGAGAGGGAAGCCTTTTGCATATAAATAGAAGAAAGAGGAGAAGAGCAAGAGAGTAGTACTTAGTTTTTATTTTTATGTATGTCGTTTTAAATTTTCCATGTCTTAAATAAATTCTAAATTGTAATTTCAAGTTTTATTGTATGAAACTAAGTTGGTTCAGTGTATTGTAACCTTTTTCAAGAATTAATTTCAAGTTCTATCAAAGTTCATGTTTTTGCATTTCTCCTATTAAAGACAGTTTCAAATGTACTAAACTCCAAGCTTCAAAGAGCTTATTTACTTCTCAAATAAGCTTACTAAAGCTGTTTATAGCTTCTAGTAAACTTACAAAACAGATTCAAGCAATTTCTCATTTGGTCAACAAAAGTCAACTGAAAAGCTCAACATGGACTTAGTTATGGAATTGGGTTGATGCAGTGCTGGAATGGGTTGAATATTAGTAGTTTAGTATAGATTGGGTTCTGGTTTAAGCTGCAAATAGCTGGACCAGTTGTGAGTTCTAAATTCCCTCTCCATTTAACTGTTTGAATTTGCATAATTGTCTCAGTTGATATTGGCTAGTTGTGATTGTTTGAATTTGATTTCATTTAGCTTTAATAAGTGTTATTTGATCTTAGTTATTTAATGTCATTAGTTTTAAGGTTAGAATAAGATAAATTGTGGTTAAGACTAAGTAAACTAGTGTTTGGATTGGACAGTTATATTAAGCTTGAGGCTTGGTTTGTGCTCAAGATCTGTTGCTTAGGTCTCATTTAGGTCCATTGCAGTCAAATCAGTAAGTAATTTACATCTTAGAACACTCATAGTCAAAATTGCATTCAATCCAATCTTGTGCTCAACTCTGTTGGATTCAGTAGCTAAAATCTTGCAAACAGGTTTAGATATACTTAAGATAGCTTGCATTAGTCTTATTTCACCATTAAACATCACAATCAGTCAGTCATTTGGGATCAAAAGTCATTTTAGTCAAAGATCAATTTCTGTTTCAAAAGTCAAAGTTGTTCAAGCCAGTTTTGCCCAAGCTTTGTAGATTTTTCATGGATTCAATTCTGGTTCAAATGCAGTGAAATTTTGGACTTAACAAGTTCAGTTGGTCAAGAATAGAAATCTGATTTTTTCCAAATTTTTGGGAACAATCTTAAGCACTTAATCAGCTATCCAATACACCCCATATGCCTGCTCACACTCAAGATACATCGAGTGTGAACAGAACCACTTGCAAGCTTTGCACAAGCTTCATATTAGCTTTTAGTGGTTGAAACTTGGTCCCGAGATAGTTCAATTTGGTGGTCTTGAGATCCTCGGTTCTGCTTTTCACATAAGCTTTTCAATAAGCTTGTGCTTAAGCAAGTTAGGAGAAAGCTTTTTGGCACTTAAGTCATAAACCATCAAACCATTGTAGCTTGATATTCAGTGGTATAGCTTAGTTGAGTTTAGCTCATTTCGGTAGTTATAGCATAATCTAGCTTCGTGTTCAATTGGTGCTTATTTGTGGCCTTTAGCTTATTTTTAAGTGCTTATTTATAAGCACTTTTCACTCTGACTTCATAATCTTGCACACTAGTATATGTTTTATATTTTCATAGACTTAGAATAATATTTTAGACTTTTCCTGAATTTTTCATAACTTTTCATCACTGTTTGCTATTTTTCCTTATTTAAAACAGTTTTAGGACTTTTAATTAACCTTTATTGCAATTAAATCAGAAAAACTTCAAAAAAATAAGTTTTCAATTTTCATAGATTAAGATAAATATAAAAATCAAAAAAATAATTTTTCCAGATTTTTCTTAGTTAAATTTGTAATTTTTAGCCATTTAATTAGTTTTAAATAGTTTTTAATTCATAGAAAATAGAAAAATAATCAGAAAAATACAAAATTAGTTTTGAAAATTCTCTTTAGTTATTTTAGATTTTTGAAAAATAGTTTCACAATTTTCCTCTTTATTTTCATAATTTTTAGTATTTTAATTTAGTTTTAAAAGTTAAAATTAGTTTTAATTTAAATTTATAAAAGAAAATTCAAGAAAATCAAATTTTAAAAATAATGATAGCGTTTATTTAATATAATTTAGCTTTTAATTTTCTTTAATTTGCATTTAAGCCCTGTAATTTACAAACTTTTCTTTAGGTATAATTATTCAAAATCATAACCCCTTTTCATTCAATATCTGTTCATATCTTTTAGATTGTTTGAAAGATAGTAAAAAAAATGGAACAAATACGACACGAGTGATGCAAACTATTATTGTGGACCTATTACTTTTCTATCGGTATGATTTTTATTTTCTTTTATTTTTACATTCTATTTTGTTTATATTTTTATGTATTTTTTTTTACAGTTGTTGTATGCTGAATCAATCTACAAACAACAAAAGATAAAAAGGTCAGACGTTCCTGCTATTGAATACTGGACTTCTGATTTGCTTTATGAGGTTCAAAAAGTAGATAGACTCTTAAACGAAGGTTATGATTAATATAACTTTTATATGTATAATACATTTTTCTTTTTAAATTAAGTTTTAAATATCTTTGTTATATTCAATACATTGAAGATAAAGGACCATCAATGCGAATATTAAAGGAAAAAGGGTGCGAAAAGTTATGAAAGATCTCATACTTATAGGAAAGTTAAAGCTCCTTCAATGGTTTGTTTTCTAAACTTATGATATTCATTTTTTTAAATTTATCTATTTTTAAGTTTTTTTTTTTTTTTTTTTTTTTTTTTTTTTTTCAGATGATTCAAATAAGCCTTTAAAATATTATGTTCCAAATGAAGGTGTAAAAGAATCATTAATCAAATAACGAGTTAGATTCGGATATTTCAAGGCCAATGAAAAGACAAAGAATGTTTCGACCAAGAAAAGCAAAGGAACATCCAATGAACATCCAATGATAGTTTAGAAAAGTTTAAATCCAATGATAGTCGCTTTAACGTTTACTTTGTTTGAATTGGTATTTTATTTTTTATTACGTAGTTCTTTTGTTTTGGTGATTCTGTTTGAATTTATATTCGTTATGTTAAGAAGGCGGCTTTACCGTTGAAACACAACCTAGCGTAGTAACAAATACTAGCGGTAGGAACCAATATACTAGCAAAGACGATCCAATAAACTAGCAAAGAGCGATCAATCAGTACACTAGCAGTACAAATCCCAGGTGTAATATTTTCACATATGAAAAGTTCAAATTCTGACGTATACAAAATATTTGTCAAGTCAAAATAATTGCTTCTTCATTTATGGTCCTAAACTGATCTAGCTTACAGATTACTAAGGAAATATGAGAAGATAGTTAATCCTATAAATACCAAAAATTAAGAATAACCAATACCAAAAATTAAGTAAATAAAAAAGAAATATTTCTAATGAATATCAACAAATGTATACATCTCTGTTTATTACAATTACAATGAATCAAAGATATATTCTTTTTCAGCTGTTTTTTCTATTTTTCCAAAAAGTAGAAAATCTCATTTTCATGAACTTTTCTGATTTTATCTTTAGGCGAACTTGTTTTTCTTCTGCAGAAAGATTTAAAAATTCATTCGATTCGAAATTATTTTTTCTATGAATATTATTATCGAAAGAAGCATTTTAGCGACATATTTTTTCTCAAAGTTTTGATTTGACCTTGCTGTTCTGGACTTTCATTTTTAAATCCAGACTTCCATTCTTCAATTCTTTGACCATAGTATGTCTCCATATGTCTCATGGCAAAAATTGCACAATCATTTGAATTTTGTCTTGTTCTCCATGGCATTTTAAGTATACTTGGTTTACAGAACTTCATATATCGATCTTTTGGATGTTTCTTTCTTTTCAAATACTCGCAGAAGAAGTTTGTCTGAAAAAATAAATACATGAATATAAATAAATATTAATAGACAAGTATTGATGACAAACTCATTCATTCTATAGTCTGCAAAGACTCAATGACAGAACAGAACAAGTAGATTCAAAGTTTTTGGGTCATATGTGTTAGTAGATTCAAAGTAGATTCAAAGTTTTTGAACAAGTAGATTCAAAGTTTTTGAACAAGAAGATTCAAAGACTCAATGAAATTTTGACATATATATACTGCACTTATGACAGAACAGAACAAGTAGATTTTACTAAAAAAGTCAAAATTTCATTTCAAAAAAGGTTCTGACATATATATACTGCACTTATGAAGAGATCAAATGATGTTGAAAATGTTTTAAAATTGGTTTTGTTAGTTAGTTTATGAAATAAGCAATAAAACTTTAAGACAGATTAACAATACTTATATTAAAGTAAAATATAGCTCAACTAAGCTTAACACATATGGCAATTTCCAACATCAAACAAGCTCCTGGTGATAAAGAGACCAAACCCAAGATTCTTAAAATGCCAGAAACTTGGGCACTTGCAGTACTTTAAATTACCAAAGGATCTAAGTAAAGTTTTTCAAAGTTTGGCATTTTCAGCTATCATCTATAGACTATCAAGTATTACATAAATTCCCAAAGTTGACATTTGCATTACTTTTACAATTCAAAGTCTAATCAAGTTTGACATTTGTAGCTATCAGCAATGTAAAAGTAAATGGTTAAAGTAATGCAAGCTAAATATGATTACTTACAAGAACCGTCGGTAGAGTTCCATATAATTTCTTTATTAACTCTATTTCAGAAACTTTGGAACCTTCACAAGTTTCTGTATCTGTTATCCTATTATCAATTATCTCAATCTTCTCATTCTTTAGATTGAAACAAATGATGTAGTAATGAGATTCCCGAAGTATATTGAAAAACACCTACATTGTAGATAAACAGTTATTTGATTTAACAAATTTGTTAACAGAAAAAAAATAATCTAAATAACTTACCAAATCAACGTTTAACAAATTTGATAAAGAATCTTCTTCAACGCATCCAGCTAAAAACAAATTTTCTTGAAAAGATTCATATCTATCGTCTTTTGATGTACTTTCAATATTCAAAGAAATAGGCTGTAAAAAATATATATATTAAAATTCACTTATCTATGATAATTAAAAAAAAAAAAAAAAAAAAAAAATCATACCGTAACTTGTGTGTTACGAATAATCTTTTGGAGCATTACTAGATAGTTTGCATTCTCTATAATTGAGCAAAATGCACCACATATCTACGATATCGAAAAAATATCCATTGTTCATAATAAAAGATTCAAATTTTACACGTTCTACTCCAAAAGGAAAATCTTGTAGCTGGAATACTGTTTCCTATATATTAATAAACAAAACAAAAAAACAAAAAGTTATATTTATAAACAAAACACTAAAAAGTTATATTGGTAAACAAAACACTAAAAAGTTATATTGTTTTTAAAACTTACATTGGGTTTTTGCTCATCTTGAATAATGCATTGGTGCATTAAATTCTTCCATTGATGCTTGAATTTTGTCAAATTCTAAAATCATTTGACTTTCTTCCGGAGGTGTTAAAGAGAAATAATTTCCACATTTTCCGTTTGGTTTTTCTTCGGT
This sequence comes from Chrysanthemum lavandulifolium, assembly GCA_022545495.1. Classification (NCBI taxonomy): domain Eukaryota; kingdom Viridiplantae; phylum Streptophyta; class Magnoliopsida; order Asterales; family Asteraceae; genus Chrysanthemum; species Chrysanthemum lavandulifolium. The sequence goes on from CM040244.1 coordinate 113,048,117, forward strand.
GGTGTTAAGTTAACATTTTCTAATGATTTACATAGTGTTACTTCTTCACCGGATTTGAATAAAATTTAATACCCAAATCAAAGAGGTATTTCATCAAAAGTTTGCTTCTCTTTTCATGAATATTTGATTCAGATTTCCCAAAATCAAGCTTCTTTTGTTGATGACTTAAATGTACTTGACTTTCTTCAATTTTCAAAGAAACCGATTCGATTCGCTTTTTGAAGTCTTAAATATTCGTATTAAGCTTTACTCGTTTTGCTCCATTTATCACACGATCCCACTCATCTTTTAATCCTTCGACTTCTTTCGAATTCGGAAAGTTTGATAATCCTTTCTTAAGTGAATCCTTCATTTCTATTATTAAAGTTTCCAACAAAACAAGCTATTCTTTGTTTTGCGAACAAAGCCCTGTTAAATCATGATCAAAATATAAGATTAATTATATTTTGTTTATAAAAATAACTTTTTAATTAAAAGAAAATTATAAAAATATATTTGTATTAAAGATATACCTTTTCATCATCAACTTTTCTCAAAATATCTTTTTTGTCTTCTTTCATTTCAATACGTTTCTTCTTAAAATCTTCACTATGCTTATTAACACGTTGGATACAAGTACGCGTTGATACATTTCCTTGTTTATCCTTAAATACCTGTAACTTGTAGATAAGCAGTGAAATATAATAGTTGATACCAAAACGTACGTATGGAGAGTAATATTATAATCAAATTAATGATGAAGCTATGTTGACTAATATAATATCTCATATAAAAACAATTTATAAAATTTCGAAATCAAACAAAACAACAAAGAAACACACCATGTTCTTGCATGCAGAAGCAACATTTGATTCGCCAGCAATTAATCTTTTTGCATTTTCCATCTTTTCCTAAAAAACGAGTATAACATGTAACTTTTTTTTAAACAAACATATGTTAATAGCAGTAGAAATTCTCATAGTTTTATATGTGTTGTATGACCTGATCTTACAGATTGTCAAAGAAGCTAGAACATCTTATAATAAGATCAAGTTCCAATTGATCTTAACAATAAATCTACAAGTTGTAATAAGTAAATACGTATGTTGAGTATTTGAGTAATAAGTAAAGTCACACAAAAGAGGAATCCTATAAAATGGTTGCCTATTCTATAAATTGAAGTTATGTTGAGTAATATAATATTTGATATCAAAATTCAAAATCGAGAGAACTACAAAAGAAACACACGAGTTGTTGCATGCGAAGCGACATGTGATGCACCAACAAATAACCGCTTACGCATTTTCCAAGTTTCCTAAAAGCAACCAAAAGAAATATGATATGCAATTTTCTTTTAAAGCAACAAATGTTTACTTATTATATTAACCTTTAAATTAATAGGTTTTGAACTTCAAGTTTCGATTCTTTTGTTCTTTCTCTTTATTTTCTTCGTAATCACTTCTTTAGTCGTTAAGACATTTATTCCATCTTTCGACTTATCCTTTGATACCTCTCCTCCATCTTTTGGCTCATCATTCAACAAACTCTTTTCATTAGACGTATTCTTATCACAGTGACTTCTATCCACCAAGTAATCAAACTCTTATGCTTCTCTGATTCTTAGTAACTCAATATCCCATGTTTTCAATGGTGGAAGAGAATAATCGATATCAATGAAATTGCATTGGATATTTTGAACATAAAATAGCTGCAAAACGTAAATGAATAAATAAATAAATTAAAAAAAATGAAAGAAAGAAAGAAATAATGAAGAGTAATTACCGTAAGGAATGTCAAAGGTCCACAATAATATGATTTTCTGTTGTTCGGATCCCATTCTTTTTTACACTTCTTCAAACAATCGATTAAATATCCACGCCAATCCATTTGATTAATCTTTCCATGATCAGATGAAATAGAGTACAAAATCCTTTGATTTGAGGTCCCGTCTTTCATTGCCTCAAATAATACAGTAGCAATCAAAACAAGTATATTTATCATAAAGATTTTTCCTCTATTTTTTGTTTGTCTAATTCTTTCTACAATAGATTTTGGTTTCACCTTATTTGTATCCTTCTCCAAGGCTTTGAATTGCTTTCTCCAAGTTTTAACACATTTATCTTCACTTTTCACTCTCTCTGGTGGTCGTATTGGCATACCACCGCATGGAAAACCAAGGATTTCTTTAACTGATTCTTTTGTTATTTTAATATCTCCCTTCCAATGTTTCATTGTCATGGTTGATTCGTCAAAGTTTTGTACTACATGTTGTGCCAATCTACTTGGAATGATATTAATTTTTAAATCAAGTAAACTTTCGAATCCCATCTTTTTTAAGACTTTGCACGCATTAGCATCTGATCTTAAGAATCGAACAACTTTAAATAATTGAGTTGGAGATCCCCTGTTCTTAAACACATCATTACTTTTAACCAATTTTGGAGTAGAACATTCACCTTCAAACAGTTTTTCTTGATGCTTCATACTTTCTAACTTCTTTTGTTTAACCTTTGATGAATCATTTTTCCAACTTCTTTGTTCTTCCTCTTCTGTTATATTAAATTCAAAATCTTCTATTCTTTTTTGTGCTTCATTTCCTTCACAATCTTTATCTTCTTTAGTTGCCTCATACTCATTATCTATTTCTCCATCATCATCATTATTATCATAATCATCATCATCATCATCATCATCATCATCATCATTCATCATTTTCAGAATCTTCTTCATCGCTATCAGTTTCATCATCAAAGTTAAATTCTTCCTCTTCATCATCATCATCATCATTATAAACTTGTATTTCATCTTCTTCAATATCATCAGCAAGATCATATTCATTAGGTTCATCTTCTTCTTCATCATCAGTATGTTCGATGTCAATTGAAATATCATTATCGTCAGATAAATCTGTGTTATATGTTTTTTCTGAAATAAAAAACATATAAGATTTTCACATATGTACTTATAAATAATTTTATGTTTCATTTATCTTAAGGTGTATGACAAAAAATGAATTGAAATGCACACAACAACAGCAAACTCAATCACGCGTGGCCAAGATATTGGATAGACAGTTGACAGAGTAAAGAAATGATAGCAGGCAAATGACACATTGCAAAATTAGTAAACAAGGCAGTAAGAAAAACATGAAACCGTGCAAAATCAAAAGAAAAAGTGCACAAAAGCAAATCGAAGACTAAAACAAAGACCATAGACTCAAAGAAGAGTAAGCAAACGCAACTGATTAACATATATCAACGCAATGGTAAGCATTAGACCTAAACTTATGGCAAACCAGTTTAAAAGTATAACTAGTTATTCAAGTTTACAATTAGGGGTAAAGGAGGAATTCTTTTGATGATTATTCGTAAAACAAGTTTGCAATTAAGTTTGACTACTGATACAAGTATTTGAGTATTCGCGCCACATTATCATCATTAAAAGGAGTGACTATTGATACAAGTAAAACTAACAATTAGCGAATAATTCGAGCTTGCTAACAACTAAATACGATTATTGCCTAACAACTAAAAACTTCACCATCTTCATATTAATAGATATATATCATTTTTTGTAAATAATAACAATTTAACTATATTTTCATCATGTAAAATCACATAATTTAATGAACATAACATATTTCAAAATACCTTTCCTACTTGTCGATTCGTCTTCTTCTTTTGTTCTTCTTCTTGCAGGATCATCTTTTCATAATAAGATTTTAGTAATTTATTAATAAAATTAAACTTCTTCTTCCTTCTATTACTTGTCGTTTTTGTTAAAGAAATCGAACACAATGTAATAACAAAATAATTACAATAATAATAATAATAATAATAATAATAATAATAATAATAATAATAATAATAATAATAATAATAATAATAATAATAATAATAATAATAATAATAATAATAATAATAATAATAATAATAATAATAATAATAATAATAATAATAATAATAATGTGTTATTATTATTATAATATAATAATACCGATGTTAATATCGAATAACTATCATAATAAGGATATTTTTAATATCGAAGTAATCAGATTAAGTAGTTATTCGATATTATACATGGTAATATCATAAAGGTTGTAAGATAAACTAAGCAAATATACCTAACAATTATGCGATTTGAATAATGTAATTTGTTGTCAAATTATGATTTCTTTTTTCTTCGCCATCAATTTTTTTTTTTTTTTTTTTTTTGGGGATCCGAATTTGATTTTTGGGGTTTATGTTTTATGAATTGAAATAAAATTATGAGAGAAAATGCATTCATTTAAGTTTAATATACTGGGTGGTTGATTTTTTTAACCCGATCAGTATGGAAAGATAAAACCCGAACAAATTATTTTTTTCTATTTTATGTGATATTCAAGTTTTTTACGTTTTATTTTTGTTTATAATGTCATATTATCAAGGTTTGCAAAAATCGTGAATCATATTGACATTTTTGACAAGTTTTGTGTATTTTCGGCAAGTTTGGGTAACCCCGGAAAGATTTTTCTTAAAAACATCTTGTAATAGATATAAACAACGATTATAAGTGACTACATTTGTTCAGGGTTGCAAAAATAGTGATCGGTGATAAATCATATTGACATTTTTGGCAAGCTTTTCGTATTTTACCTTAAGTTTTGATATTCCCAGCAAACTTTTCCTTGAAAAGCATCTTGTAAATAAATATAAACTGTGATTAAAACTAATTTATTACGATATTAATGTATTTTTCGCAAGATTTGCAAGTTTTCGGTAAGTTTGAGCATCGTTAACGACAGTTGACTGACTTGTTTGAGTGATTTACACAAATTGGAAAGGTCGGTGGCTCAGTAGCGTGTAATCGGTGATTAATCGGCCTTGTAGACTTTTTGTAGACTTTTTTTGCGACCTTGGATATTATAGAAACTTAAAGATTAAAAATGTGATTTCGAGTAATCTTATTTTTTATAAATATAGTTGTTTGATAACTAAATATAGTTTGTTAAAATAAGATTACATTTTTTCTTTATTCTACTTAAGGTTGAGCTATCGATTTGATCGATTGGACCGACCAATAAATCCGACCGACGGTATTTGTCGGTTCAAATCATTCCATCTGTTTGACATACAAACAGGACATTTTTAGCGTATTGGACCGACCACATTTTGTTTGGTTTTGGTATTTGGTTTTGAATAATTAGAGTGCGAGCAAAAGAAACGAAAGAGATTTTTTAGGTAGAATGATTTAATATGCAAAAGAAATGAACGAAATTTTTTTGCTTAAAGCCCTGAATAAATGGTATCCATCTTTTTGCTTAAAGCTAGGGGTGAGCGAAAAACCGAAAAGACCGAATAAACCGAAAACCGAAACCGAACCAAACCGAAAATAACCGAACCGAATTAATAATCGAACCGAATTTGCTAAAACCGAACCAAACCGAATTACTAATTCGGTTCTCGATTTGGGTATGGGTTTGGCAGTTTGAACCGAAAACCGAATTCATATAAATAATATAATAAAATACTTTTTATGCTTGAAATTTTTTTAAATAGTGAAATTCGGGTTATTCGGGTCAACCCGAAAACCAAACCGAATTAGAATTCAACCGAACCGAACCGAAAACCGAATTTGAATTTGGTTCGGTTCGGTTCTCGGATTGACCTAAAAAAATATTTTAACCGAATTAACCGAACCGAACTAACCGAACAACCCGATGACCGAACCGATCAACACCCCTACTTAAAGCCCTGAATAATTGTCCATTTTTGTTAGAAGCCCTGAAATCCTGAATAATACAAACGGGCCTCTTTTTTATACAAAAGTCAATAATGGTATCCATCTTTTTTGCTTAAAGCCCTGAATAATAGTCCATTTTGTTAGAAGCCCAATTTCTTTTTTTTTAAACCCAAATGTTTTTTTAGACGTAAATGTTATAACGCCCAAAAACATGATCCAATATCACAGTCACTTCTCTTCTAAAATATCAAACACACTCTGATACCTTCACAAAACTAAAATTTCCAGAAAAAATCAAATTGCATTCAATGGATCATCCACTACATATTCAGAATACTTCAGAAAACAAAGGAATTAAAAAATGTAACGAATCATATACTGTTTTGTTATAATTTTAGTTTAAGTTCTTATAATGTTTATTCTAATATTTTTGATTATTATTTTTTTCAGTTAAAATCTTTTATTCCGGTTCTACTAAAAATAAAACTGGAGGTTAGTTTTATTTTTCTGTTAATCTTAACAGTTTGTTATTAATATTCCATTTGATTTTCCTTTTTAAATCGATCATTATTGACTGTGATATTAAACAAATTTGTATGTTAATAGTGTTTTTTTTTTTTTTAGATGTAACTTTGGATGTACAGAAGAATAAGAAACGTAAAACGAGTATAGAGCGTCTTACTGAAGGTTATTATTTATATTTTTTATAAATAATTATATACTTATTTTTTATTTTAATTAAAAAATTCTTATTACATATTAGGTGAACCACAATATTTATGCAAGGAAGATAGACGAAAAAAGAAGAAGGTAAACTATGCAGTTGAAGGTATGTTAATGATTTTTATTTGAATTATAGTTGACTTAATTAGCTAGAAAATTTTATCTATATTCTGTGTGTGATTTACTTTCTATTTTTAGTTGAAGGACTTATTGGATATCTAGCAAATGATCCGTATATTTTTAGTTTTGTAACTTTGGTTGTAGATTCAGTTCATGATGTTTAATTAATATCACAATACACTGCAAAATGAATATTTGTTGTTTAATTTCGAATAGAATGCATTGTGTATGTTTACAAGTGTTAGTAAGATTGATTAGATTTGATTTCCAACTATTTGTTATATGATACAAGTAAAAATCAAAATATACTCAAATTATGTCTTATAAACACTTTGTCTTAGTTACTTTCATCATAAAGGAGTGTTTGGTTATGGTCATGATTCTCTGTTCTAGGGTGTTTTGAGTAAGTGATATTGGTTTAGATAGTTTATTCTTTGGTTACTATATAGTCAGAAGTTGGATGATATCCATAGTTTATTTCTTTTAAAAGTGAAAATTAGGATTCGTCAATAATTTTTGCATCATAACAGTTAGATGTAGTTGCATAATAATCAATTTAGTTGCGTAAGTAGTTAAAATTCTTTCATTTGCTCTTGTTTTAGCTTAAAACTTCATTTTCAGTCATTTAGATTGAATCAAAGTTCACTAAAGCTAGCTTTAAAACACAGGAATCTAAGCGTCCCTCTCAGAATACAACCATACTATAAAACAGACATATTCCTCCAAACTATACGCAATCTGAACCGTATACCCTGAGCATCTATAGTTTAAAAATATTTTTACACTTAGTTTTACACTTAGTTTTACATCTAAGGTGATATCGTCGAGATCATTTGTTTGTTCTAGCAGTGGTGAAACACAACCTAGCAGTAGTAACAAATACTAGCAGTAGGAACCAATATACTAGCAGCACGATCAATCAGTACACTAGCAGTACAAATCAATATTTAATATCAGAAAATGTTTTCAAAAATATACTCAAATTATGTCTTATAAGTTTAGATAAGCTTCTTATAGCTTACTTTTAAGCTTTGATTAAGTTTTCAATCAGTTTTAGTGAATTTTAATTAACTTATTAGAAGCAGCTTAATGTGATTTAGAAGATAAACACTTTATCTCAGTCACTTTCATCATAAAATTAGGATTCGTCAATAATTTTTGGATCATAACAGTTATATGTAGTTGCATACTAATAAATTTAATTGCATAAGTAGTCAAAATAGATTCATTTGGTTTTGTTTTAGCTTAAAAATTCATTTTCAGTTATTTAGATTGAATCAAAGTTCACTAAAGTCAAGTTTGCAAGTTTTGAAAAAAGTCAAAAAAATTTAGAACAGTTTTGAAATAGCGTTATTTATATATTTTTAATTTCTTTATTTTAAGTTCAAATTTGCTAATACTTTTGCGATTCTAGACTCTGTAAGATAGTCTTTGATATAGTAGTTTTGTTTTATTTTTAAGAATTTTCTTTCAAAGCTTTTGCGATTCTAGACTCTGTAAGATAGTCTTTGATATACACAAAATTATTATGGCTGTAAGATAGACTTTTGCGATTCTAGACTCTGTAAGATAGTCTTTGATATACACAAAATTATTATGGTTGTTTGGTATTCGCATCATGTACTCTCGGTTGGTCAATGTATTCCTAGTGATCAATCCTGCAACAAAGTAAAATTTGTTTGGTATTCGCAGTCATGTACTCTCGGTTGGTCAATGTATTCCCTAGTAGCTCCTTAAAGTAAGGCTGTTTGGTATTCCCAGTCATGTAATCTCAGCGTCCCTCTCAGAATACAAGCATACTATAAAACAGACATATTCCTCCAAATAATACCCAATCCGAACCGTATCCCCTGAACATCTATAGTTTACAAATATTTTTACACTTAGTTTTACAACTAATTATAGTTGACTTAATTAGGTAGAAAATTTTATCTATATAGCAAATGATCCGTACATTTGTAACTCTGTTCTAGGGTGTTTTGAGTAAATGATATTGGTTTAGATAGTTTATTCTTGGTTACTATATAGTCAGAATTTGCATGATATCAATAGTTTTTTTCTTTTAAAAGTGAAAATTAGGATTCGTCAATAATTTTTGCATCATAACAGTTAGATGATAAAACTATATTAGCTTTGAACCTATCAATCTACCCATCACATAATTGATTTTTTTTTTTAAATTCTAATTCAGAAGAACATGATGAAGAAGACGAGTTTGTTTTTTCTGAAGATACATAAAAGGATCTCTCTGTTCTCAAATACAAGAAATCAACCAAGAAGAGTATGTTTATTCTTTTTGTATTTTTTTTTTTGACTTTTTAAATTGAAAATGATTTCCTTATTAAATACTCACATGTTTAATAAGAAAATCAGTTGCAAACTCGTTTATTTATTTTTAAAATTAATCAAACTTCATTTAATTTTTCAGGACCATTAAAAACGACTACTTCATCTAATAAATTTGTGATGAAAGAAATTGTTTGTAAAGAAAAGAAACCATTCAGAAAGAAGGGTAAAGTTTACTTGACTACGGAAGAATACATCCAACCAATAGATCTCAGAACAAGAAGCGCTCCTCTCAATTTCTATGAGGCAGTAAAGCACATATCAAAAATTCCTTGTCTCAAAGATTTTGTAGCAGAATTGGGTTTTAAAAAGATTTTAAATCTTAATATTGCTCTTATACCATCAAACCTAGCTTGGAAAATCTTAAGTTGCTACAATGAAAAAGAAAAATCGCTGGTTTTTAAAGGAGAAGAAATAAAGATTACAAGAGACTTGGTGCATGAGGTTTTAGGATTTCCAAAAGGAGATTTAAGAATTAATTTTGTAAAAAGATTAAATTACAAGACATTGAAGTTCAATCTTCAATCTTTTTGGAAACAATATGTTAACGAAGATGAAAAACTTATTGTGGAAATTGGCAATAGATCTTTTTCTAAAAACCTCAAGGACTTCATTCTGGCAACTGATACAGTTAATGATGTTTTCAAGTTAAATTTCATTATTTTGTTGGTCACTACAATGATTTGTTCAAGTGCGGGAGGAGAATCAAACATGAGATTTCTACCATCACTTTTTGATCATTATGATAACATTATCAGAGTTGATTGGTGTGGTCTAATGATGGAATCTCTAGATCTAAATCCACCTAATCTAGATACGAATTCTGCAAATAAACAGTATTGTGGTCCAATAACATTTCTTACGGTATGTTTTTTTTATATATATATTTTGGTTTTATTTTTAACAAATATTTGAATTATTTTTTCACGATTCTTGTATATTAGATGGTCATTTAAAAGAACCAAATCGAATGAAGATGTCTTACAATATTGCTCAACATAATTCTTGAGGAAAGTGGATTGTGAACATATAAGACTTAAAAAATTTTGAGTTTTTGAAGATGATCGGGTTTTCTTGGTGAGGAAGTTAATGATGAAATTGATCAACCAATTTTTGAATCTAGTGATGTTTTACTATTAGAGAATAAAAGAGTGTCGGAAGATCAATGTCAACATTTGAATTACGAAGTGCAACAGTAATCTTAAAAGTTTGATTATCTTGTTTTTAAAAAACATAATATTTGATTGTTATAACTCTTTTCTTCTTTTATCGAACAAAATTTGTGAAACTTCAAAACCTATACAAGTTGAAAGTGATAATGATAATTCATCATCATCTGAAGAAAACCATTTTTAATAATCATACTCCAATGAGGATTGAGAATTTTGGGAGTTCATCTTTGTTGGATCTTTGCAAATGACCCTTCGTTTATGATGATGACAATTCCTTCAATTTTGATTATCGAAATGAGGTATTCATTCATTTATAATAATATATTCATTTAATCATTTATTAATAATATATTTTTAACGCAGAATAACCAGTTCCAACCTTTTCATGCGATTGAATTATCGAAGATAACAACTTGAATCATGTTGATGTTCAAGAGGTATTAAATTGTTCAAGAACTTTAAATTTTTCTTATGTTATTTTGTTCCAAACTGAAATATCTTATACTATTACTTTAAAGCGACATGATGAGATTCAGATTAGCAACTTTGAAACTTCAAAGCAAAAGCGGTCGGATCGGCTATACTTGAGATACATATTTTAATAAGAAACTTATTACATAACTTTTTTTAAGAAATGAATAACTTATTACATTAATTTGTTAATTTTTCGGAAGCTATTTCGATCCGAAAAGATGTATATCACATTTTCATTGCATGATGATATTCTTTCAAAAGATGAAGAAGTTGTTAATCTTAAGAAAGTACTTTTGTCGCTTTTAATTGGAAAAGATGAAACAGAAAAACAGAGAAGTGAAGGTGTAGTTAACGTAGGATTTGATGAAGAAAGCAAATACCAAATGAAGGATGTGCCAAAGAAACTAATGATAACATCCATGATGAATCAGAGAATACAAGTAATATTCAAATGATTTCACGTGAAGTGGTACAACCTTTAAAAGTTGTTGAAGAAAGTTTTGTTGAAGAAAATGCTCCTAGTGCGGATCTTTCTATTGCTGATGAAACAAGTTTGCCTGAGGAAGCTGCCAAACAATATTTGAACGAAAATGAAGATGATTACACAGCCAATGAATTGCTTACTCCTTCGGAAGAACATGAAGATGGTAATGTTAAAAGCAATTCAGTTGACATCGTGTGTGTCGAAAATGTTCACAAAGGATATAATGATAACATGGATTTTGCTACAGTTTCTATAGGCAGTGATAAAGTGGTTAAAAAGTGTTGCTGCATGTGCTGAGAGTTCTGCTGAAGAAAATGTTGCTAATGTTGATGTTTCTATTGGTGATGCTCCTACTCTTGATCTTCCCTCTGCTGTAGCTTGGAAGAATTTCCAGATTTGGGCGATCTGAAATGGATGATCCAAGCACAAAAGCATATGAAGAATTGTCACACATACAAGTTGAAATGCATGATATAGAAGATGAAGGGCTTGTCAAAGAAAATAGTGATTGTGTACAAACTAAGAAAGATTTCTTTGTAGTATCGATAAAGTGGTTAAAGAAAGTGTTCTTGCATTTCTTTGAGAGTCTTGTTGAAGAAAATGTTGCTAGTATTGATGTTTCTATTCGTGATGCCCATACTCTTGATGTTCGTACTGCTGCAGTTTCAGAAGAAGTTCAAGATTTGGCTGATACAGAAATGCATGATGCAAGCACAAAAGCATATGAAGAAATGTCACACATACCAGTTGATAGCCTTGCAATAGAAGATGAAGGGCTTGTCAAAGAAAATAATGTTAACATCGAATTGGCTGCAGTTTCTCTACACAGTGATTGTTTAGAAACTAAGAAAGATGTCTTAGAAGTAGATGATATTGAGAAATTTGAAGACTCAGTTAGGCCTGAGATGCAGATAGATGATGTCATAGAAACTAATAAAGTGGTTAAAGAAAGTGTTGCTGAAGAAAATGTTCCTAATGATGATTTTTCTACTGCTGATGAATCATGTTTGCCTGAGGATGAAGATGCCGACAGAAAGTCAGAGTTAGAAGACAAAGGAAGTAATGTTAACATCGAATTGGCTGCAGTTTCTATACACAGTGATTGTTTAGAAACTAAGAAAGATGTCTTACAAGTAGATGAGATTGGGAAATCCGAAGACTCTGTTAGGCCTGAGATGCAGATAGATGATGTCATAGAAACTAATAAAGTGGTTAAAGAAAGTGTTGCTGAAGAAAATGTTCCTAATGATAATTTTTCTACTGCTGATGAATCATGTTTGCCTGAGGATGAAGATGCCGACAGAAAGTCAGAGTTAGAAGACAAAGGAAGTAATGTTAACATCAAATTGGCTGCAGTTTCTCTACACGGTGATTGTTTAGAAACTAAAAAGATGTCTTACAAGTAGATGAGATTGAGAAATCCGAAGACTCATTAGGCACGAGATGCGAGATAGATGATGTCATAGAAACTAATAAAGTGGTTAAAGAAAGTGTTCCTAATGATGATTTTTCTCTGGCGATGAAGCATGTTTACATGAGGATGAAGATCTTGACGAAAGTTAGAGTTTGAAGAAAGTGAAATTTCAAACAAACATTTGAAAGAAGTTGATGATCACAAAGACAACGAGAAAGAAAAAGCGCAACTATCACGAGTTAGAAGAAGGCATTGATGCTTATGAATCTTTTGATGAAAGCAACAAGTATGTCAAAGTGAAGAAAACTCTTGAGAAAGAAGATCAAAATACAACTAACTGCGGGTAATCAACTGACAGGCGATGGGTTCTAGCGGTGGTGATGTACTCCCAAAAGAATCTCTTGATGTCACGCAAGCCCAAAGCAATCCGGTTAATCAAATTGGTAAGGGCACGAGTGACACCACCAAATGTATCCTTCAGGAAGAAGAACCAATTGAAGAACAGAAACGTGAAGATGATGAGATGTTAGATACCGAAGATGATGATTTTGATAAGAATGGAACATTTACAGGTGATGATGTTTTGAAGTGTATCAAGGCTGAAGAGGAACTTTTAAACATCAAAAGTGAGAATTACATTGTCGACAATATCTCATACAAACCCAAGCAATCTTAAAGTACCTAAAGACACTTCATCTTACAAGTAAATATTTCGAGAGTTCTACTTTTGATGAAAAACTTTCTCTTGCTTTCTCTCCGATGTTAGTATGGAAGATTACATTATTGATCTTGAGAGAAATCAAATCGATAATCTTGCCATTCGGTACAATTTCGTATCTAATTAATTAATTTTTTATTTTATTAGTAAATAGTAGTAAAAATAATATCTTATATAAGTGCACTTTAATACGCTTTTTCGTGTTTTTCAAAAACATGATTTGAATATCAAAGGAAATGAAGAGAAGCTAAAACGAAGAAAAAAATCATGCATCCTTTTGAATCTCCATATATGAACAAAAGAGTTGAGACTATAATGGAATTCAAATCACGGTTGAAAAACTATTCCGAAAATGATTCTATCCGATCTGAGAGAAAAATGATTTGTAAGTTTTAAAACTATACATAATTTTAATTTTAATTTTTACATGTAATTTCTATATGCTAGTATATAATAACTTCTATTTGTTACTTTATAGGAGGAGATTTTCATTATGGGAAAGTAAATGGAATTTTAAGAATTCATATCAAGTGTCTTGCTTCTCGAAATAGAGATTGAGCGTGAAGTTATTGATAACTTTGTTAGTATCCTCAATTTTGAAGAAAATTTAACAAAGGATGCTTTAAAAGTTTTAGACATTACTTCAAAACAATGATGATTGTAAGTTAATATATATTTTTTATCTTAATTTTTCTTTCATTATACACAAATATGTTTTGTTTGTAACTTTTGCATTTTGTTTTTGTTTTAATAGCCAAAAGATCTTAAGGAATATGAAAAGATAAAGAAGGACATTGTCTAAAGTTTAAACGCTATGTTGAAGATCGGTTTGATAATGATAAAAAGATATGTCAATCGAAAAAATCGAATCGGTAATGTAATCTATCATTAATATTAACATAATAATAGTCATCTTTTATTTGATTTTAATTTCATTTTTAATAGGTGTTCTTTCCAATCCTTGCATATGAGCACTATTATGTAATAGTTTTCAACATAAGGAATGGTCGTCTTGTTATTTTAGACAACGATGAATTGTGTGCTTCATATGATGCAAAATACAAGCACGTTTTTGATTATGTGGTAAGATTTGATTTTATTTTACTTTATACTTTTTCTGTTCAAGATATTTTTGTGTTGTTCTCATTCATTTTTATTCTTTTCGAGAAAAGTCTCATTATCATCCTATTTGCTTGATCGAGCCATCCAAATATTCATTTTTTTTGGATTCAAGTCTTGAAATAATTCAACTAAAATGGAGAACTAGACAAGATAAAGTCAATTGTGGTTTATATGCGATAACACATATGGAACTTTATGAGGCTCAAGATGAAAATTGGGAAACAGGTCTTTTAGTAGAAAATGACCCAAATCGTCGAATGCGGATGGATGTGTTGAGAAGTAGATACATTACAAAGCTTTTGCTTCATGAGATCAATATACATAGACGAAATTGATAAAGTATGCGAGAGGTGGATGGAAGAACATCCGGATGAATATGAAGAAGAAGGAGCGAAAGCAAAAGTTAGGAAAATCATAAAAGGAGAAGGTATGAGTATTCAACGAGATTCAACGAAGAAAGGATACTTTTGTTGGACTTTAAGCTTTTGTTAGATTCAAGGAATATGGAGCAAGTTTTGAAATTATGCGATTCGTAAGACATTATGGATATAAAAAATTATTAAAGTCGATGTTGAGCAAGTGAATGGATCTTTAAGATACTCGTGATGTTAGATTACAATTCAAAAGACACAATTTCGCATCAAGATATTCCTTTTTAGGACTTCAAGAATGGAAAGATTTTATGTTCAGTATTTACAAAAGTAATCTGAGTTCAATTTGAAGAAAAAATCATAAAAGAAATTCAAAGCATTTTCGTAAAAGCCTACATGCTAAATGAGATCACAGTTGACGAGTGTTATCAATCATATATTGGGTTGACTCATTTCACATCCTTTGTTCATCAACCGTATTTTGTAGATTGTTGTAGAAGAGTTTTATCGGAGATCGTCCATATTTTCAAGAGTTCGGATGGTATCATCTTTCAAGACCTTAAGTATTACGAAGAACCCGATGCGGGGCTTTGTTACTTAAACAAGGAAAATAAGAAATGCTTTCAAAGTTATTCGGAATAACTAATCTTCGATTTTGCATATGGTTGTTTTTTCAAGTTGTGCATAACGGATCAAAATGCAAAATTCAAAAGAGAGTTTTGAGAGCATTACATTTTAAGACAAAAGCTTTATCAAAATATCCGAATTTGAAAAGGTCAAGGAAGAAGCAATGAATTTTGAAGTCGAAGAATCAAAGGTAACAATCTTTTAATTTTTTTTTTTTTTTTTTTTTAATTTTAATTCATTTTTGTTAGAAATGTTTTAAATTCTGAAACATCAAAGTTCGAAAAGCAGATGGGAATAATCTGAAGTTACTTTCTCCGACGGATGAAAAACCGAGATAGATGAGCTTGCGGATCGGTTTGATTATGATCATGTTCATGAAGCTTCTTCAAATTCAAACAAAATGGTATTTTATTTTATTTGTTTATTTTTATTTTTATTTTAATAACATACACTTGTCATTAAACTAATTTTATTAACATTTCAAATATATATATATATATATATATATATATATATATATATATATATATATATATATATATATATATATATATATATATATAATAAATATACATTATAATTTCATACATTATATGGTTGTTGTTGAAGCACTCAATGAATTAAGTAATTATGTAGTAAGTATTTTATATGAGCACAAATTTTAATATGTGTAAAACAAGTTATGTTATTAATGTAAGTTTTTCTTTTTTTCTTTTTTTATTCATAATAGGCTTTAATTGAGTGTCCTGAGCCAATAAAATTTTTCCGGTCAACTTCGTCATCTGATGATGATGATTCTGAAGAAGAGGATTCAAATGAGTCCGAGGATATTCAACGGATTCAGGTAGATGATAAATAAGTAATGTAGATTGCACATGGTTATTTTTATTTATTTTTTTTACATCTTGTTGTAATTATTTTTTGATTTTAAACTTGCAGATGATAGATAGAGCTGAAACTCTTCACAATTTAAGAAATATTGTTAACAAAAGAGTTGATAATGAAGATTACGTACAAGTAGATACTTATGTACAAAGACACTCAAAGAATATTAGACAAAAGAATCCAACAACAATTTTGAAGTCACCATTCAATGTTAGAAAAGTTGATATAAAAGTAAATTAAATAAGAACGACAAGTGCGTGATAGAGTTAATAAAGAAAAGAACAACAACAAAATTATGTAAGTTATTTGTTTATTTATTTTATTTATTAACTAATGTTATTATTATCGAATACAATCATACAAAATTTATTAACTATTTTTATTATTTTAATACAGGGAGCATTTTTTTGGTCGATTTTTATTGTGTTGTCAATCGGAGCTATTTTAAAGATCGATTAATAAAACAAAACAGATTACCTCAAACATCATAGATATTTGGACTATTGTGTTGAATTTTCAAGAAAAATATAGAAGTCTGGATCATGCTTACATTGCATGTTTGGTTACTTCAAGTGGAAGTCTTTTCACGATCCACGTGATAATAAATTTGTGCCGACATTTGAGATCATCGACTATCAAAATCTCCGAGACATCCCTTGTGGTGTTGGTATTATGTGATGTTGTGAAATTAGGACCGACATGCTCACATTCGGATCATGATATCTACTTATCGAGTAGCGAAGCTTTCGTTGATTCAAGATATTGGCGGCGTGAGCGAAGCATGGAGTGTAAATATCGAGTCATTGATGCACTAATCATGATTTCTTTTGAGTTGAATGTGTTAAGTGAGCATGCGGCTATGGATTGACCGCTTCATTCGATCACCACAAACATCGGGCGTACTGCATACAACAATTAGCAATAAATCGCACGAAAGTGTCTTTGATCACTTCGTTGAATTGAGGTACACGACCCATGTTCCCGTTGATCGATACAATCTTCGCTGTGATCGGTATAATTCAAGAATTTCCTTGACGAGGTTTCGCAATTGCTCTAGTTGTTCTCAAACCGGAGCGTCTCAAAGAGGACAACACGGAGTGAGTGAACCAAATAATTTTAAGTCCACCGATTGATGAAAAGAGATTTGAAAACAATCGTGTATTGCTCAATAGAAATTGTTTTGCAATACAACGAAGGTTTTATTGAAAATCAATTATCAATCATAAAACACCTTTTGGTTTGAAAAATGAGTACACGGTCGATGTGCTAAAGAAAAGAGTTGTTAAGCACAAAGACCGGTTTTCAAAGGTATCCGTCAATCCATATCTCGAACCGTGATTGATTCAAGAGATTGAATCGCCCCATTGTTTCTGCTCGGTTGTCACATGGTTGATCTATATAATAGATCTCACATGCCACCTACCAGAGCTTGTTTGATGATGGCTCAAAGGCTTTCCATCTTCATTGTGAATATGTATACACATCACTCGGATGTTCGGCAATACCACAAGGATAATGCGTGGGACTCAAGATATAATCTCACTTTCCACATCGTGTGAAATAGAGAGTCTTCATTGAAAGTGTCCTAATGAGATTTATTGATGATCTCGTGGCTCTAGACTCAATTTGTGCATATTTGGATCCTGTGTTGGAGACTAGGAGAGGTCTCCTTCTTCAATATCAACAATCTCTAAGAGAAAGTCGATAGATAATGTTGGTTCCCGTGAGAATGAAACAAGTCCTTTTAAGAGGAACTTGAGTGGTTTGGAAAGTTGAAGTGCGGTCGTCCTTTGGGTCCATGACGTCTTTGTCTTCAATACCGATGTTACCATCGGTAGCATATGAATTGAACCGGTTTACGCCCTAAGGTTGAATAAATGGAGGCTATTTGTTTTCACCCTTTTCTCATTCAATTCTTTTAATTCTTCAACCCTTGATGCTTACCGAGACTTCATAGCTAGAACCTTGTTGGGTTTATTCGATACTAGCTCGGTCTCGATCTGCACTCTTCCCGTATCTCACATTTCTCCTTTTTCAATATACCTAAGGACTCTACACTATCTAGTGGATTGTCCCTTGGTAGATCCCTCCGGCTCTGGCGGATCTTGGGAACAAAAACCTAACCTTATCATCCTTATATCACCGTACATAAAGTAAAGTTGATCGGTCTATTTGGTATTTGTTCATCTGCCGTTGGAACCAATTGAAAACCATTTGAAAATCAATTCAGATACTTATGATATATTATCAAATCATTTTGTACCTGACATTGTTTTTAATATTTTTAGAACAAGTGCTCCCCCTCAACATGTGCATCAAATGTTTGAAATCGTTTTGCACATGGAGGCAAGAGGAAGAAATTACTTCTTTGATTACCATTTTTCTAAAAGATATCACCATCACTTCCTTGATCAAATCAAGTAGATAAAGCATTTTCAGGAAGGATGAGGTTTCCATAAATTTCCTCCCCCTCAATATGTGCCTCGAGGTTTGAAAAGAGTTTTGCACATACTAGAGGAACTCGCACATGAGATAAATGATCACGTTACAAATCATAGGTTTAAGATAGATGCTCCCCATCAACATGTGCATTGAAAAAATTGAAATCGTTTGTCACATGTGGGAAGGACAGCATGTACATCCTTATAAAACCATTTACCGAATAATCAGTTTAAATTCAATTTAAATCACACATTCTCCCCCGATCACAATTATCAAATCATTTGAGATTTGTGATCTCTTATGGATTTAAATTTATTTTGAAAGCTTTTGAGGAGAATTGTGACGTGATTATGAAAGCGTTTTAACTAATACGGATCGGATTTTAAGACTTTAAACTCCATTGATAAAACATGCATGTACATCTTTTGAAAACAATTTAATGCCAAATAATCTTTTTAATTTAATTGAAATCATTCTCCCCCTCAATCAATGACATAGGTTGTTGATTGAGAGATAGATATTTTGACAAATAAGTCCTGATGATTATCAAAAATAGAGACCGAGTTATTTTTCAAAGCACTTAGTTTTCAGCAGATAAATGTTTATAGAATCAGAGCATGGAATTTGAAAACATGGTAAAACATGGCTCAGTTCTTTCTTTTAAAACCGGGTTATTGCTTGAAAATGACAATAAACCATTTATTTCTCTTTCTCTCAAAAATATTTTTGATTTTTGATTTTTTTTTTTTTTTTTAATAAATAAAAAATTGAACAATATCTAAAGTCCGTGTCATTCTTTGAATGACAACAACAAGACCGTAGATATAATCGAATCGAGAGAAACATGACAAAATGACAATTTTTTTTTTTTTTTTTTTTTTTTTTTTTTTTGAAGGTTTTATAATTTTGTATTTTGTTTTTCGAATAGATATATACAAGAGATGATGAAGATAGACCTTTACTCCTCGTCTTCCTCCACGAAGGCGTTTGAGTGTTTCGGTTGAAGGCTTTTAAGCCAAGGCGTGGAAGAATAAACTCAAACGTTCTCTTGGAAGAGCTTTGGTGAAGATGTCACTAAGCGGTATTCGAGACCTCACAAAATAAAGTTCCACCACACCTTTTTCTACTTGTTCCTTGATGAAATGATGTCGAATGTCGATATGCTTTGCTCTTGAGTGTTGAACATTGTTGCATGAGAGAGCAATAGCACTTTATTATCACGATGCTGGAGGGATTTTGTTGAATACAAAGCCATAGTCGATAATTGAGATCTCATCCATAAGATTTGAGCACAACAGGATGACATGGCTATGTATTCACCTCTGAGAGAAATAGAAGTGCTCATTTGCTTCTTTGAAGACCACTCACAAGCTTATCACCCAAAACCGAGCACCTCGGGCGTGCTTGACGTGTATCTTGACAACTGCATGATCGGCATCTGCATAGGCCGTTAGTGACATACCGGTGTCCTTGGTGCCAAAGACCCATATTGATGGTTCCTTGGAGATACCGAAAGACCCGTTTAAGCGCTTCAAGGTGCTTTTTAGTAGGCTTAGCACGGTATCTAGCACACATGCAAACAATGAACAAGATGTCGGTCTACTAGCGTGAGGTACATCGGGGACCCAATCATACTACGATATTTCGTTTGGTCAATCATGATCCACGAGTGGTCCTCATCTAGTTTGGTTCGGTCAATCATGGGGTGTCAACAGGTCACTTGAATCAAATCCAAATTTCTTTAAAATCTCATTGCATATTTAGATTGATTTATGAAAATGCCTCCGGGACTTTGTGAAATTTGTAATCTCAAGAAAATGACATTTGTCCCATCATTGACATTTGAAACTTTGAACTCATTTCATTTGAAAAGCGATCACATTCCATTGGGTGCATCGAGGCAAAATAATATCATCAACATAAATTTGAACATGAGTTAAATGTTTGCACGACTTCTGGTGAACAATGTAGGATCAACTGCTCCTTTCTTTGAATCCGGTTAATAGAAGAAACTTTGTGATGTATCATACCATGCCCTTGGAGCTTGCTTTAAACCGTAAAGAGCCTTCTTGAGACGATAAGCGTGAGTAGGATGCTCTTGATTCACAAATCCTTGAGTTGGGCGGCGTGAGCGACTTCTTTAAGATCTCCGCTTCGAAATGCCGTTTCACATCCATCGATATACTATCATGTTCTTACTAGCGACATTAGCCAAGAAAATTACGATTGCCTCGATACGAGCAACGGAGCAAAAGATTCTTCAAATTCAATACCCTCCTCTTGACGGTATCCTTTAGCAACTAATCGAGCCTTGTTCTTCAACACATCACCATGCTCATCAAGTTTCACTTTGAAGATCCATTTGAGAGCAATAATCATAGCACGATCTGGGCGGTACTAACTCCCATACATCAAGTCGATCAAACTCATGAATTTCATCTTGCATGGCATTGAACCACTATCTTCATTCATGGCGGTTTTAACATCTTTTGGTTCGATCTTAGATAGTACGGAGTTGAAGAAGCACCATAAGGCATCGGTTGCAAGTTGCTTCCGAGTTGATACAGGGACGAGAGGATTACCAATGATGTTGTCTAATGGATGATCGTGAGTCCATTTTACGAGGTGTTCATGTGGCGGTTGTTGAGGGACCGAGGTAGGCGAGTCGATGTCTCTGAAGAAGATGGTTACGATGATGATTCGGGAGCAAATATGTTTTCAAATGGAGCATCTTGAGGAGTAGCAAAGGGATTAACTTCATCATTGATGCGAAACATTTCCATGATGTACATTTGAAGAATGATGATTTGTTGATGAGGCGAAGGATCGTGACGGTGCTTCTTGACTTAAAGATATTGAGGCCAAGGATTGACTTCATTCACGGAATATGAGCATCCTCTGTTGTAGGGATCAACACCTCATTAGTAATTGAATCATACAGTTCATCAAACATAGGATCAAACAATTTCTTTAAATCATCTTCGGATGGAGGTACATATGGAGTTTCTTGAGAAGAGTTTGGAACAAGGGATGAACCAATGGGACTGTTTTGAAGTGCGGGTCCCGAGTGGAGTGTCCGAGCCATTTGACCGGTCGACTCATCAAGCGTAACGTGAATTGTTTCCATGATATTTCGGGTTCTTTTGTTGTAGATTCGGTATCCCTTTTGTTTGGTGCATATCCTACAAATACTCCAATGTCGACTTTAGCCCTAAGTTTGCCTAAGTCTTGACCCTCATTAGTTGGGTAACACAATGCACCAAACACACGAAGGAAAGAGATTAGGTTTTCTGTTGTGGACAAGTTCATATGGAGTTTTCCATGTACGGTGTGAATCGAGGAACGATTTTGTGTGTAGCATGCGGTGGCAATTGCTTGACCCATAGAAACATTGGAACCTTTGAGTAAATCGGCATTGTTCTAGCGGCTTCAACAAGAGTTCGATTTCGTCTTTCAACTACACCGTTACATTGAGGAGTTCGTGGTACACTTCTTTGATGGCTGATTCAACGCTTTCATAGAATTCACTAAGTTGTTTGTTGACAAACTCGGTTCCATTATGCTGCTACGATAATTACGACGGTTTTGTTAAGTCGAACTGCAATTGTTTGATGAGTTTGATGATGATATCGGGAGTTTCATCCTTTGTCCTTAAGAACTTGACCGGTGAATCTAGAGTAATCATCAACCACAACTAACACATATTTCTTCCCAAAGATATTACGCACCTCATTGGTCCACATAAATCCATATGAATCATATGAAGAACTTCGTGACGAGTTAGTAGGTTTGGGTTTGTGGGCAAACTTTTGCTTTACCCAATTGGCATCTTGAACAAAGATGATCCTTTTCATACTTTAGTCTAGGTAAACCTACAACTAAGTCCTTTCGGAAAGATCGTTGATGGTGCGAAGTTCAAGTGATTGAGGCGACGATGCCATAACCATGACTTTGTTTTGAAGCCTTTGATAACAAGCATTGGAGAAGCCCTCATCATGTCATCGATAGAGATGGTGTAAAGGTTTGAGCCACGAGTTCCTTTTAACAGTTCCTTACCATTAAGATCTCTAACAAAGCGGTATGTTTTACGAAGGCTACTTCTAGATCGAATCACGAATTGACCAACAGAGAATGTTATGACCCAAACCTTCCACATAGTAAACTCTAGAGATGACACTATCACCAACAACATAATCTCCATAACCCATAATAGCACCGAAATGATCATTACCAAATCTAATATCCGATGAATTTGCTCACGAAGTTCATGAGCATGACCGGTCTCCAAATATATGCTTGGAACGACTGAGTCCGGTACCAAAGAACGATTTGAACGATCTGCAGTTGAACACGAGACAAGAATGGATAACTGGATAATTGGGATCCCCATGCAAGAATGGTGATAAGGTTTTAAAAGGTACTATTTTGAGGGGTCATTTAAGTCCTTATTTGATCACTTTTGTATCCGTTATTGTTTAATATCGTTCCTTTTCACTTTTTAGGTCTCGTGAAGGCAAAATGATGGAATGGCACTTATTTGGACGAAAAGGCGAATATATGAAGAAAATGGCCAAAGTCGAAATCGAGACACTCACGATTCTTTGAATGTAGAAGGCGGCGGCGTCGGGTGCTATTCTTGCGCCGCCGTCCAGATTGTTGTGACGGACGAACCCAAACTCGTATTTTCAAGAGGCGGCGTCTAGTGGTGAAAAGAGTAGGCCGTCGCTACTCGACGGCCTAGATGCAATCCGCACGACGTCGAAGTCGAAGAGGACGGCGTCACGGACATAAGGTGACGCCGTCGCAAGGTTAACGTGGCCAAGCGAAACCACAATGGCGGCGACACGGCGTCACTAAACATAAGGTGGCGCGTCGCAATTGTAATCTTATATATAGAATCCGAATTTTTAGTCTTTGGGTGGAGAGTCTTTGGAGTAAAACCTAAAACCGAACCTAAGGTGTCTTGTACAGTATTTTAGGGTTTTAACCCTATCTTACATCAAGATAAGTCTTTGCTTCATTAATTCAATTATGTCTTTGATTATTTGTGTGTATGCTTGCATGTTCTCCATGTCCGGCTAATTTATTTGTGTGTTTGCTTAGGAAGTATGAAACTTAATTATTGAATATTGATTGGTTGTTTCTTATCTTAGTTGTTTTATGATCTAGTAATGCGATAGGTCATTCGTTGTGTACTTAATGCTTGATTCATCTTTGTGAACCCTAGAGTATAATTACCTGAGTAATTGTAGTCTAAACCATCCGAAGAGCGCTTTAGAGTAGGAGTCTATAATCTCTAGTGGGTTTGTAGACAAGACCCTTTGGTAAGTTCAAAGAGTTAGGGAGAAACGCATACCCTACAACTTTAGAAACACAACGCAACTAGGAATAAGACGTGACACTCAACCATCAATAGGAGATAATTAAGGAGTAATACAAACTAAGTAAACACATTTTAAACTATCATACGAGCACACATTAATTAGACATAGACTCCCACAACCTTAGTTTAGATAATTAGATAATAGTAGAGTAATCGGTGAAATACAAACCCCCAAATCCAATACCCGAAATTGTACCTTTCCATTTTCATAAAATAAAAAAGATAAAAATAATCTTCCTCAACCTTAACCTTAGCGTAGTAACTCCCTACTAGCATTCCTATTCCCCAGAGAACGATATCAATACCCGTGGCTTACCCTAATTACTACACTACAACGATTAGGTTCACTTGCCTAGGGTGTTATAAAACTTGCTCGAAGAAAAGGAAGTTCCTTTGACCCCGAACGACGCGTGTAGCGTTATCAAGTTTTGGCGCGGCTGCGGGAATAGAATAGCTAGTTAGTAGTCCACCTCGTTTAGGTTTCTTTGCTTGATTCCTATCAAGTAAACTTTTTCTCATTTTAGATTTCTCTTAGTCTATCCCCTTCTTCGTGACCT
Organism: Chrysanthemum lavandulifolium; assembly: GCA_022545495.1. Lineage (NCBI taxonomy): Eukaryota > Viridiplantae > Streptophyta > Magnoliopsida > Asterales > Asteraceae > Chrysanthemum > Chrysanthemum lavandulifolium. The sequence goes on from CM040244.1 coordinate 113,072,658, forward strand.
TTGTTAGTAATTCCATCACTTTTCATCATGGAAGGTGACAACCCACTACCCTTCATCAACCCACCACCAAATGACCCGCCAAGAGCCCGTACTCTTGGTGAATACTCGAGACCAAGCCACCTAGGCTATAGGAACACCATTGAGCTTCCGACCAAGCCCAAACTACGGCCTGCGATCCGACACCATCCGGTTGGTGCAAAGCGGATGTGCATTCCATGGACTTCGTTCAAGATCCAAATCGACATCGAGGATTTCCTCAAAATCGTCGATTCCATCGACCTTGATGCTACTACTCGGGAGACCACGCTACTGCGTCTCTTCCAATTCTCTCGGGACCAAGCTAGTAATTGGCTTGAGCGACTTCCACTGCTCCATCTCAAGTTGGGATGATCTTACTTCGCTTCCTTGCTCAATTTTTCCCACCGGGAGAACCACTAAGCTTAGGAATGACATCTTGATGTTCCAACAACGTCAAGGTGAATCTCTCTGAAGCATGGACCCGATTCAAGGACTTACTTCATAAAGTCCTCATCACGGCATTGATCTTTGGCTCCAAGTCCAAATCTTTTATGATCATGTCAACTTTCCCACTAAGCGATCCATTGACCAAGCGGCGGTGGAAAACTTAGTGATCTCACCGCAGAAGAATCATGGGAAATAATAGAGGACCTCGCCCTCTATGACAACGAAATTTGGGATGACCCCGTGAGCTGCCAAAACCGTCAAGGCAATCTCCTTGCCTCCTCCCGACCGTGGGTGATCGAACTTGAAGATCGGGTTAAATTCCTCATGAGTTCCTACGAAAATCCTAAGTCTTCACACCATGTGAACAAAGCTTCCCCTCGTGTGAGCCGTTTGTGATCCTCATAACACGCAGCAATAGCACCCGATCCCGAACACGCTTACGTGACTCGCATCCTCGCGTATTAATGGAGCGGAGGAAGATTCCTACAACACCGGACCTAGGAATTTCAATGAAACCCGTGAAGCATGGAAAAACAAGCCCGAATTTTATTGGGGACAAACCAAAGAATTCACTTCTAATGATTTCTCATGGCCCCCACCTAACGGTCCTAACCAACAAAACATCGAAGGAATGTTGCAAAACCTAGTTGCATCCCAAGAAACCCAAATGGCTAAGCTCTCGGACCGCTTTAATAGTCAACAAGCCGAGATGGATAGAAAAATAGACAACCTTTTGAAAGCCATTGCTAGTGATAAGAAGGTTAGTGCTATCTCAACTTCCGAGCCTTCAGGCATAGAGATTAAGGATCCAAGCAAGCTAAAGTATGTCCAATTCGTCAATACCATCGCCTTAGTTGAACCCGATGAAACAAATGACGAAGAGGACTATACACTTGTGGATGAGGAAATACCCGAGGAAGTAGATGAAGTAGACATTGACTATTTCAACAAATTTCCTACGAAAGAAGAACTATCTCGCCACCCTCACTTAGTGCGTGACCTCCGTCACATGTATGTTAGGAAAAGTCCTCGAATTAAGTTTGGGAACCCTTGGAATCTTAACATACCATGTGTCATAGGACACCTTTTGTGGCAAAAGCTTACATTGATCGCAAGTCCCCAATTAACATAATGACTAGCACCTACTACAATTGGATATTGAAGAAGCCTATTCCAACTAGGCAAGACCCCAATGATCCTAATGTTAGTTGCAATTTTCTTGGTAGAGTTAAGGGATTGCCCGCTTATGTAGGTAGTTTCACGTTTCCTACGGACTTCATAATTGTGGATGATATTAGCACGGCCATAGACCCTAGCTTGTCCCATGTTATTCTAGGAAAACCTTTCATAGAAAGCACCGGATGACCTATGACCCCTCATTAGGAGTAGTGCGATTCAAGAATAAGACCGATGACATAGCTTACCAAATGCCTTTTAAGATTGAGAAGTTTTCATCACTCTCTAATGATGAAAAGGAACTTAAACTATCGATCTATTATAGGAATGATGAGGATAGGGAGAAAGGTGTTGATTATGTTATGGCTAAGATTTTCGGATTCTACAAGGATTGCTTGAGCCTAGGACCGGAATACAGGACCGATTGGGGAGAGGATGAACTCTTAGAGAAGCGCATTTTAGGGCACTTCTACAACATGGAATCCCCCATTAGAAGCCGTCAAGAGGACGGTAATGAGAAAACGTAGGAGCACGACTTCGAGTCTAGCTACAAGACTCATAAATAAAGAAAAGCGCTTCGTGGGAGGCAACCCATGCTTAATTGTTTGCTTGTTAGTGTCATATATCTTTTATTAATTGTTTATCCTCATGTTTAAATTTGTAAAAATGCTTTATTTTGTTTTTAACCTCGTCTTAATTGCATATAAAGGTATTTTACATAAGGGATAAGTGTAGGAGGATTACACGTTTTCAAAAGAAACGTAAACATGAGAATAACAATTAACTAAAAGATATATATGTTTGTTTGTTCGAGTCAAATGCTTGTATCGAGTCATAATGGATGTTTTGCAAAAATTTTCCAGATTCTAAAGATGTAAATTTTCCGAATTTTTCTAGAAAATCGCAGACCGCTTTTTGTCGGGATAACTTTGACGGCGTCGAGATTGCAACTTTGACGGCGTCGGAAGGAGTAAAACATCGATTACTTTTTCTCGTTTTCGAGCTACTTATAAATTTTGGAATTTTCCGGTCTTAATTTTCTTAGAAATTCGTAAACATCCATTCCACAAGCATTATATCCTAGTTTAAATCGAGTCTTATATATATTATTACCGCCGATTTTACGCGAAGGTTTCGTTTGTTTTCTTCAAGTGTGCGGGTTTAGTTTGTCAGAAGAAGTTACATAAGATTGGAAGGAGCTTTTCACGCATTAATTCTTCTTGAAAAGAATTTAACCACCACTTCACACACGGATCCTACCGAGCTAATCGAGTACTAGTTTCTTTCGTTTTTAATTACCTTCCAATTATCATAACTTTGATACTTTCGGGAACATTGGGGACAATGTTCGGTTTAAGTGTAGGAGGAAAATAAAGCGGAACTTTGAAACTATGCTTATCCTTGATTATTTGCTTTGTCCAATTGTATTTGTGTAATAAACCATGAGAAAATGTCGGTTAGGGTAATTTTGGCACCAAATTTAAAATTTTCATGACATATAGGGTGGGCCATTAGTCTTAACAAAGCGTCTCACGGATAGGAAGTTGCATGACTAGCACAAAACCCTTACCACCCAAATTCCACCCAAAATGTGAGGATCGCCCTTAGATTAGTAGGAATTAAAGCATTCATCTTCAATGCTTAGAGTGTGAACCGGTAGTACATTTGATTCTAGAACTTGTTTTGTGATGCATTCCGAGATCGCAAGTGAGACTACACTTGTGTAGTTAGGAATAACTAAATGATAAGAGGCATTAGGATAACCCTGTTTGATACAGTAATATAATTACTTCTTCCACATTGGTTGAGTAATTCCCCACACCCTTTGCGTTGTACTCATTTTTAGTACACGATACCCTAGTTAACCCTCGAGCCTATCCTTTTCGCGGTTCTCGTGATATTTTGGTTTTCCGAATATCAATGAAGAGCATTGTTTACACCCCACCCCAAATATACACCCAAATCGCCTTAGCCTACCCTTATGCACTCACTTTTAGTGCAATTGTTTGTTATCACCCTAAACCCTTAGTTCAATTATCTAGTTGCTTGCATAAGTTGCTAAGTCGAGTCATATCCTTTGTATACGATTTTGGGACGATTGGGATTCATGGGAAAAGTTAAAGTTTATGAAATGACGGAAGGGAACGTTAAATTCAAATTCCCTTTGTTTGCGTAATAATGTACCCCAAGTGTTTTGATCTTTTCAATTGGGTCAAATTAGTGTTAGAGTAATAAAACTCAAGTGTAGGGATGTGCCTATAAATCCTAGTATTTTGATGTTATCGTAGAGGATGGTAGAGTAAAATTGTATGAAAAAAAAAAAAAAAAAAAAAAAAAAAAAAAAAAAAAAGAAATAGAAAAGAGAAAAAAAAAAAAATAGAGTGTGAAAAAAAAAAAAAAAAAAAAAAAAAACAAAAAAAAACATACGGGCTACCATCCTACATCTATCCTTTAAATTTATGTTTATTTATTTCAGTTATCTAGAGTTTAGAGTGTCGAGTCTTGGCTTAGCAACGCCATTCTTCATATGCATTTAACATAAAGATTTTGACTTACCACCACTAAATAGCCTATCCCACCAAACCCTTTGTTTCCCTACCGTAAGCCTAACGTTACAACCCTTTAAAGACCTCTTTGATAGTCTTTCCTAGGTGCTTACGCCAAAGCGATGGAGGTTTGATCTATTCTCAAGCATATGGTAATCTATGTACTAGGACCGGTTAATGAGTGTTTATCTTCCATTTCCTATATTGTTATATTTCATTTATACACCCGAGAGAGATGTGAGTATCCAAACACCCCATGTGAGGTGCTAGTATGTAATTTTCGTGCTTGTTATGACTTTTGCGGGGCTTATATGTGTTGTGGACCGTTTTGAATTAATGCTTCATGACCCCTAACTTATAAATTAATTGGCTAAAAGCACATTTGCTTGAGGACAAGCAAATAACAAGTGTAGGGATATTTGATAAGGTTTTAAAATGTACCATTTTGAGGGGTCATTTAAGTCCTTATTTGATCACTTTTGTATCTGTTATTGCTTAATATCGTTCCTTTTCACTTTTAGGTCTCGTGAAGGCAAAATCTTGGAATGGCACTTATTTGGACGAAAAGCGCGAATATATGAAGAAAATGGCCAAAGTCGAAATCGAGACACTCACGATTCTTTGAATGTAGAAGCGGCGTCGTCGGTGCTATTTGCGGCCCGTCCAGAATGTGTGACGGACGTAACCCAAAACTCGTATTTTCAAGAGACGGCGTCTAGTGGTGAAAGAGTAGGCCGTCGCTACTCGGGCGGCCTAGATGCAATCCGACGACGTCGGTTGAATAGGACGGCGTCACGGACATAAGGTGGCGCCGTCGCAAGGTTAACGTGGCCAAGACGAAACCCTAATGGCGGCGACACGGCGGCGTCACTAAACATAAGGTGGCGCGTCGCAATTGTAATCTTATATATAGAATCCGAATTTTTCGGTCTTTGGGTGGAGAGTCTTTGGAGTAAAACCTAAAACCGAACCTAAGGTGTCTTGTACGAGATTTTAGGGTTTTAACCTATCTTACATCAAGATAAGTCTTTGCTTCATTAATTCAATTATGTCTTTGATTATTTGTGTGTATGCTTGCATGTTCTCCATGTCCGGCTAATTTATTTGTGTGTTTGCTTAGGAAGTATGAAACTTAATTATTGAATATTGATTGGTTGTTTCTTATCTTAGTTGTTTTATGATCTAGTAATGCGATAGGTCATTCGTTGTGTACTTAATGCTTGATTCATCTTTGTGAACCCTAGAGTATAATTACCTGAGTAATTGTAGTCTAAACCATCCGAAGAGCGCTTTAGAGTAGGAGTCTATAATCTCTAGTGGGTTTGTAGACAAGACCCTTTGGTAAGTTCGAAGAGTTAGGGAGAAACGCATACCCTACAACTTTAGAAACACAACGCAACTAGGAATAAGACGTGACACTCAACCATCAATAGGAGATAATTAAGGAGTAATACAAACTAAGTAAACACATTTTTAAACTATCATACGAGCACACATTAATTAGACATAGACTCCCACAACCTTAGTTTAGATAATTAGATAATAGTAGAGTAATCGGTGAAATACAAACCCCCAAATCCAATACCCAAATTGTACCTTTCCATTTTCATAAAATAAAAAAGATAAAAATAATCTTCCTCAACCTTAACCTTAGCGTAGTAACTCCCTACTAGCATTCCTATTCCCTAGAGAACGATATCAATACCCGTGGCTTACCCTAATTACTACACTACAACGATTAGGTTCACTTGCCTAGGGTGTTATAAAACTTGCTCAAGAAAAGGAAGTTCCTTTGACCCGAACGACGCGTGTGGCGTTATCAAATGGGTTCCATTTGGTTAGTAACAATGTTTGGAACACCCACATCGAAATAGAAGCATTCATATCGAAAGTGAGGTAATGGAATCATTGTGAATAGATGCGATACTAGTGTGCGTATTAGCCACATTCACGGTGTGATCACTTCTTAAGGAATAGTTCTACCGAGGGCATCCATTTTCTAGTGGGCATTATCCGATTAGTCTTAAGACCAACATGTATCCAATAAAAGCCTATTTTCTTGAATGTTCTTCCCGGGGTTTCCACTTGTTTTCTAACTTTCTTTCGTTTTGCCTTTTAGCCTTCTTAGCATGAATTTTGCATTAACAATATTAATCGGACAATTAACATCATTAGGCGAACATTAACACCACATTCATGATTAGAAACATAATTCAAGCGGACATCGATACAAGGTTTGCAAATAGTATCGTAATTGAATTAATTACAAGACGCCTATGGCTAATACTAGAATCAACACGATTCGTTTTATTCAATTCAAGCTTAAAGTTCCTAGATTGTTCTTCTACTCTCTTCGGTGCACATTCTTAGCTTGAGAGGTCCTATCATTCCTTGTATTGTCTTGAGACTTTGACTGCTCCATTTAATGTCACCGATTACTCTGTAGAGGGAATGGGAACATTAGTTGGTTTAACTACTCTTTGCATCACTGTTTAGATGTCTTGGGTCCGAACTACATGCAGTGCACTAAGGTTCACTTTCTTAAAACTAGAGTCTTGAGATTTGTACTCCTAGAAGGCACACTTGAGTTCTCTTTCTTAGCATTGATGGATCCGGAATCGAACTACTTAAAGGCACACTACGGTTCACATTCAAAACATTGGGAATCGAATGCATATCATACTTGGCATTAGGCATCGAGCATGGAATCAAAGGATTAACTCTCTCACCTAATGACTTTGGGCATATTGTGATTAAGCATTCTAAGATTTCTTGAGATCGTTTGGCATATAAGCATGCATGTCCAATTGCATTATCATGAGGTTTCTCTAGCTTATCCTCTTCAACAATCGCACGCAGACATTCTAGGCAATCCTTAAGGGATGAGAAGTATGTTTGAATAGCAAGTTTGTTGTTCCTTAGATGAGGAGGGACATATGTCACAGATAAAGCATATTTATTACAAGAGTGAACCTTTGATACAACATTCTCCCCATTGGTCATTGGCATTTTCCTTTTACGACTCTTGATTCTCAATTTCCTTTTGCAATGAAGCTATTTGTTCGTAATTTTTGTTACGAGTGACTTTAATTGATTCAAATAACTCATTGAAATGACGTTTAACCTTTTCATTTTCTTCTAGAAAACTTTCGTTTTCCTTTTGTAAAGCATTTACTAGGTTTTGAAGATGAAACGTTTGAGAATTCGAGAATCTAAAGGAGGAGGCATTTGGGAGCTGTCATATTGTTCGTTTGACCCTTTATTTGAGAGATTTGGGCTTTCAATTTTCGATCGTGTTGCACCGAGCTTGAATATGTTCATCACGTTTGTTAATTTGAAAACTCGCATCAAACTCGGAGCATCGAAGATGTCTTGATATTTGAAGTTTTGACATTTTCTTTGAGATGTTGATATTTGAGTTGTAAATTAAAATGCTCAACTTCTAGTTTAGAAAATGTTTAACCAACTTGTCGTGATCATCCGGTTCAATTTTCTCGTTTAGTTTAGAATTAGTTTTTCAAGCTCAATGACACGATCATGGGAGACTTTCGAGGCCACAGATAGTTCATGAAATTTGGAAGCATTAATAGAGCAATTTGAAGCGATGAAAAAATATCTTGAGCAACACATTCGAAGAATAAGAGTCTCATTTAAGGTATGCAAGTTCTTCCTCTCAATCTCATTATATTTTAGTGCACGCTCATAATCACTAACTTCAACTACCATTGCATCAAATTCCTTTTCCATTCCCTTGATATCGGTTTCTATCCCTTTTAAGACTCTCAAAGTGATCTTTCGAAAGTTTAAAGAAAGGCATGACCTCGATTAAATAACATTCTTTCATTTGCTCAAAACCCCTTTCTCCTTCCGTTATACCGATTGGGTGTGATCCTTTTCTTGCAAGTTTTCTCAAAATCAACAAATAGTTGAAATATAACATATTGGCTAATTAAGGTCTTGCTTTTAGTGGCAATTGTTCTAGGAACAAGATGCATTGGTGTATTAGGAGGATACACAGTTGCTCTAGGCATTTTCCATAGGGAGGGTTTGTTTCAACAATATTTTCGACTTTCTCGCTTATCTAAATCCTTTTCCGAAAACTTGTTCGGAGTCAACAATGTCCGAGGCTTAAACATGTTCAAGGAAATCAGTTTTCCTTTTTGTAGTCATGGGGAGTGATAATTATTTTTTTCTTTGCATTTAGGATCATCTAATTTTTGTTCATCCTTTCCTAGTGACTTCATCGATTTCTTATCTTCCTCGGTGCACTCAACGCAACTAGGTTTCTGCTCTAGGTTTAAGAATCTCATTGCCATCATAGATCACACTTTGAGTTGCTTTTGCTATCTTTCCGTACTCGGGGTTGGGTTTATCTATAATGGGAACACTATGCTTATCGCTTAGAACTCTATGTTTAGTGACCATGTGAGCGATCGAATGGTGTTTCCTTGTATGTACAACTTGTTTTCAAGTTTGTTTTCAAAGTTTTCAGATTAGAAAAATCTCTCAAGAGTTTTGATTCCTTTGCATTAAATTCTTGCTTAAGCATTTTCACATTTTCTTGAAGTTCTTGTTTTGCTTAATTGTTTTAGAAAGTTTTTCTTGCAAGGAATTTAATTCTTGTTTCAATACTTCTTCTCTAAAATTACTTTTTCTAATGACCTGACGCACTTGGTCATCCATTTCACGCTCACGAGTGGTCAACTCAAATTTAGCACGTTGTTCATAAATAGCAACACGTTCTTTATAGGCATTTAGTTGAAATTACAGAATCATCGGGGGCATGCGGTGTATTCATAAAAACATAGTCATTGTTGATGCGAAGATGCATCACTTGGTACACCTTCACTTTCACTTTGTTTCACGTATTGATCATATGGGATAATATCGATATTACCCATATTTTCAACATTTGATTCAATAGTTTCAGATTGATTGTACTTTGTCATGCATCATTGCACATCGAGATTATCGTATAGTTTTAATACCTCGAGATGAGTTTGTCTTGGGATGGGCCAGCTAGTGGTGAAGAAGAGACCTTGGGAGAAACCATTGGAGAAATGCTAGCCATAAAAATTGTGTGTGCCGTGGTCCATCATCCACATCGAGTCGTATGCATCACAATCGGCGACTTGAAAGGCATTCGATGATTGTGACCTATCTCACGAATAGGCCGCTCATCCACATCGCATCATAGGTCTTGGCATTGCCCTCGCCTAGAAACAACAATTCCTCTTCATCCAAAGCGGCACCATTGTCCCGAGCTTGTACCAGTGACATCTTATCTCTCGAAGTAATCGACGATTCGTGGACGCTTTGGAGATGTGCGTTCCTTGCAATGTGTCCCTCACCACCACAGTTATAACATTTGATTGGCTTAGCTTGACCTTGGTTACCATTCCTTCCTCGATTACGGTTGCCAACATAACCTCTACCACTCCACCTCTTCCCCGATCATCTTGTCTTTCCGAATCGGTTGCACCATCCTTCCATCTTTAACGGTGGCTTGATTGTGTGGGTTAGATCTTTATTCGAGGTTGTTGTTGGTTTGTGGGAGAGAATTCATGTTTTGACTAATCGGAAGAGCTAGTTGATTAATGAAGTTACCCACGTGTGCATCGGCATCGACTTGTTTGAACATAGGATCGGGAATGAGTTTGTGATTACCATTACCCAAGGGTATGACTTGTGATGCTTTGGTTGTGATTCGATGTTTGAGTAGAAGGCGGTTGAGTCATTAGGCGAGCTTGTCTCTCCTCGGTTGGTTTTGAACCGATTGAGAATCAATTTTTCAAACATAGCATGTCTCTCATTACGAAGGAGGAAGGCATAGAGTTGTTCATAGTTTGTATTCTTCAATCCTTTAGTGAGCTTCACAGGTGACAAACTTGTGCCATTTGGGATTCATGTTGTTCACAAATTTTGAGTTCAAATGAATGTTAGGCATAGTCATTCGATGTTCCTCATGTCATTCACTAACTTATGAAATCTCACATAGTACTCATAGACATTCTCATCGGTTTCATCTTGAAGTGTTCAAATTTGTCATAGAGTTGGGATTCTCTGTCTTCCATAGTTAATTATAAACCCGAGAGAAGCATCTTAACATTATCCCAAAGCGCCTTTGCATCGGTGTTATGATTGATCGACTTGTAGATGTCTTTAGGAAGACCTTGAAGAACAATGTTTGAAGCCACGATATCTCGCATCGAATCTCTTTTCTCCTTATCATCAAGCTCATCATACATTTTAGGTCCATCCATTCCGTAAACAGAGTACCATCTTCATTAGTATCAAGTATGTCTCTAGTCGTCTCAACTCGATATGGTCCTTCATCAATGGATTTGAGAATGTTGACACCATTTTCCTTTCCAAGGCGGTACAATCGATTCGTTGAGCCCAAGAATCATAGTCGGTTCTGTCAAGCATGGGTGGACGAGTATCGACCCACCGCTTGAACATCCTCTGCAATGATGGAGATGATAGTAGGAATGTTGGTAGACATGTTAACGAGATAATACGGATTTTATAACTCTATGATTAAACCGAAATAGATTCTTTCACGGATTTTACTAAATCAAGAGAGAACCGTAAACAATCACCCAAGTCGCTAGAAGATAATGCACCAAGTCGCTAACACTTAATTCGCTACACCACTAAGTCGCTAGAGTCCCAAGTCGCTAGACAAATGCAAGTCGCTAAGTAGTAACTCGCTAAGCCTCAAGTCGCTAGCAAAATTTTGGCGACAATTAGCTACTCAAGTCGCTAAAGATACAAGTCGCTAAAGAGCAACTCGCTACTGAGACCAAGTCGCTACCCGTAGTGGAGAGTCCACTACTTGTCTTGTAAATCGTTAGATCTAAGTCGCTAGGTCTAAAAGCGTAACTCGCTACAAATTTGTAAAGCAAGTCGCTACGAAGAAAGTAATCCGTGAGTTAAGTCGCTAGCAAGAAAAACCACATAAACATCACTTTTCAATCCAAAACAACCCAACCAAGATGATTCAAGCTTACCAAATGAAAACCTACACACTTGTGATGATTCTAAACATAAAAGTACTAACAAAATCCAAACTTTAACACAAGAAATCAACCAAATGATGCAAAACCACTAAACTTTTCAAACTCAAAACCACCTAAAACCACTAGAAATCCAAAGATGTGCAAGATATGATCTAACCATGGCTCTTGATACCAATTGTTAGATATAAGTTTTCACATACACATCAAACCATAACACAAAGTGGCGTATAAATGGAATTCTAGAGAGAAAGTTAGAGGTTTAGGGAACTTAGTGAGAGAAAGTGAAAGATATTATTATGAGCTCCAACTCTACCTTGGGAGGTAGAGAGTATTTATAGTCTTACATAAATCGCCACACATCGGGTGTGGATCGGGCATACAGATGGGTAAAGACCGTCCGTCCTCCACGGTGTTACTTAACTAAATACTACTTAACTTAAAAGAACTACGACTACGAGCTTTCTACGATTACATATACTTGAGGTGACCGACTCTTTTAATA